>PVJA010001345.1:45315-129806 GCA_004027025.1 Myocastor coypus
AAAAAAAAAAAAAAAAAAAAAAAAAAAAAAAAAAAAAAAAAAAAAAAAAAAAAAAAAAAAAAAAAAAAAAAAAAAAAAAAAAAAAAAAAAAAAAAAAAAAAAAAAAAAAAAAAAAAAAAAAAAAAAAAAAAAAAAAAAAAAAAAAAAAAAAAAAAAAAAAAAAAAAAAAAAAAAAAAAAAAAAAAAAAAAAAACAACTCAGTATGATGTGGTTTTCAAATTAGACTCATATCCATATACATGAGGTCAGAAACGTTTCCATGTATGTACTGAGGCTTTCTGAAAACCAAGAAAAAGACAACTAGCAACAGACTTTAATAGCAATAGTGTGTAAAATCCAGTCTTGAAGACCAGTTCTTGCCTTTAACCCCTATTTCTCTCTGATTCTTCTCATGGCTTCACCATTTCTATCTTTTAGTTACATGCATGGGTTTTTTTCTATGCTTTTTAAAATAGTAAATTCATGCTTTTCTTCTAAGAAAATTTCTATAATTTTCCTTACATAAATTTAATCTCTCAGCAAGCTACTTAATCAAAAGTCCCTCTTTCTTTCCATAGCAACTATGCGCTTATTCATGGAGTGCAGAGGGAGAAAAAATGCCAAGTCTAATCAACACACTAGTGACATTTATTTGCTCAGGACAGTGCCAATAATATGCTCTAAATATACAAATTCCCTTTAAGTGCAAGTAAGTCAAAACATTAAAGATAATGTAAAAAAAATCTTAATATAAGAAACCAGATGAACAACTGTCATGTTACTGTATTTATTTCTGGAAGATGGATTATACAGTTCCATGAAAATGTATTAGGATATATTTCACCCGATCTTTTAATATAAATATCATCTTCCAACATAGCATGGCGGTGCCACCCTGTCACTACAGCACTCTGGAAGTTTGAGAAAGGAAGGCTGCAAACTCCAGCCCACCCGAATGACTTAGCAAAACCCTGTGTTAGTGCACAAAAGAAAAGTGGCTGGAGAGAGGTGGCCTATTGTGATCCTGCTAATCTCAATGTCCAGTACCACACAAAAGTAAATTATATTTCGCTTGTTCTTGAGCACACTGAATAATAGTATCTTTGTGAAATCTCTCTTCCAAACTTAATAATAAGTTCTGAGAAAGATGTACTTAGAGGGCAGCATTATTAGGTATACAATGGATCACATAACTACAGGAGTATTAGTGGAACCAGGAATAAATAATTCTGATTGTATGACTTAAATACAAACCACCATGGTAAAGATGTGTGGCACTGTGAACCTCCTTCATAAGGGATCTAGACCTAAAAATGGAAAATGATCACTAAAAAGAGCTTTTATGTGCACAGAACTTTACTGTACTTCTTAATGTAATTTGATACAGGCAACTGTGTCCGGATCAGAATAAAACACTTTTAATATGTATCTTCTATGACACATCTGAACACTACAGTTCACCACATTTTAGAAATTTTATCACAAATTAATATTTCTCAAATATCTGCTGCATATGTGTTTGGCAGATGTATAAGTAATATAATTTGATTTGTGCCATGTTTTCAATTGGCTTACCTTTAAGTTTTGGAACATATGTTTGAAACCTTTTTTCTTTCTTTTTTTTTTTTTTTTTTTTTTTTGGTGGAACTGGGGATTGAACTCAGGACCTTGCACTTGCCAGGCAGGCACTTGTGCCATGGAGCTATCTCCCCAGCCTCTAAACCTTTTTTTTTTTTTTTTTAATATAATTTGTAAAACTGGCAGAACTGCGAAGGATACAGAAGTGCATACAATATGAGGAAAAGAAGTTGTTGTCCTTTAGATCCATCATCACCTGGGCTTTTGACTCAACTGCAAATAATCCATTGGCACCAATGCTTCTCCTAGATCATCTCACGAATTGAAAGTAGAAGGCAACAGTTTCCAATGTAGTCAGTGTCAGTGCCATCTATGATATAATTGCCACCCTTTGAAATCATTGATAGTATGTAGTGTGTATGTCTAGGGTTATGCACAACCAAGTTTTATACCTTGTGCAATTTTTATTTTTATTTAATTTTTATTTATTTATTCATTTTTGCAGGACCAGGGTTCAAATTCACAACGTTGTACTTGCCAGGCAGGCACTTGTGCCACAGAGCTATCTCCCCAGCCCCTTATGTATGAGATGAGTTCTATAATCAGTTATACTTTTATAATTTGAAAGAAATACAAATATTTCACCATCAAGGTTGCAGAATTTACTTTTGGTGTAGGATTTAACACAGATTCCTTTCCAAAGCATTTAATATGTAAAGTATTAAAGTAATTCCTTTATTGGAGCAAACTAACCTAATACTTCTTTTAGGTATTTAAAAGCAATACCATCTGTGATATCATATCAATAAGATATAAATTTCATGTAAGTAGTTAAAAATGTATTCCTATGTGCAGTCTCAAAAAATACTTTATTTTAGTCGACCTAGTAGAAAAAGACCAGGCACATATCAATTGAAAGGCACTGTGCAGTAATTAATCACTACCAATCAGACTACAGAATGTTAATGTACACCAACCAGATTGTAAAAATATTAGTGTTTACCCAAGAAAGGGAGACGAAGACACAAAACTGCATTGTGCTGCTGGATACTCAGCCTTTGGATAGGAATCTTTTCAGCCAGTTTTGGCAGAAGTAAAGCTGCCTTCTGGGAGAGAGGCCTGTGCCTTGTCTTTCTTTTCTCTGTCTGTCTGTCTGTCTGTCTGTCTGTCTGTCTGTCTGTCTTTTCTTTCAGAACCAGGCATTGAACTCAGGCCTCTGTGCTTTCCAGACTGTCACTTATTCTGCTGAGCTATCTCCCCAGCCCAAGTCTGGTCTTTCTACAGGAAAATACCGCAGCAGTAGAGGGAAGCCAGACTACTGCAGAATGTGGCAATGCCCACCTGCTGCAGCTTTTAGAGAATAGAAAAGTAAAGAATTGGCATTTTGGTGTTAAATTGTTGATGCCCTGCAGCTAGCTACTTATCTCAGAAGATTTGTCTTCCTGTCTTCCTCTAGTGCCACAAGCATACTTCCTTTACCTAACTGATCATACTCTGAAACCAGGAAAGGTTGAGAGAATGGATAGAACTTTCAAGTTAGTCCTAACCAAATATTTTCAAGAGATATGGGCCCTGTGGATAGGATAGACCTGTGACCCGTAGCTATCTTCAAGGTGTGAAGTGTACCAGGTGCACTGGTTTATACACCCTTTAAGTCCTTCTTGGAAAGCACCACACCTGAGAAGAAACTTTCGAGGAGACATACAGCAGATAGGAAACATACCAAGTCAAGCATTATAATTGGGAACAACCCCCACGAAGCTACATAAATCCTTTGCTGAGAGAGCCACTGTTCCAATTGACACTCCCACATGCACACATAAGCTGGGGGCCATGATCTGCATCAAATATTGGAAAAATGAACCCCTGCAGCCTAGCTGGAAGGGATCCTACATGTCCAGCTCTGGGTTCATCACTCCCAGACAACTGATGGAAAGGTCATCTAGAGGAATCAACTGTTCTGAAAATCACCCTAAAGGGATGGTGAACTCAAAGCCCTGCTCCTGGCACCCTGGGTGCTGACAGGTTTATGTATAGCTGAACCCTAAGAACCTCAGCATATGGTCTCATGTGCACCCATTTGAACTTTCTTTTGTCCCAAGATTTGAACGTTTGTTTCTTCCCCTAATTTTTTGGATATATCCTTGCTATGGACCTCAGCCTTGTTCTCGGTATATCTAAATGCCATTTGCTAGTAATATGTTGGGCCTGGTTCTTTCACAACAGGGAGGCATATGCAATGCCTTGGAAGAACACTGCATTAATGTAAATAAATCTGGGATCATCTGTGAGGGATTACAAAAACTATAGGAGAGGTTAGATGATCAAGCAAAAACACTGCATCAAGGGTGATTCCAAAGCATAGGAAATCAGAAGTCATGGAGAAGGCTGCTACTAGGCTCAGTGGCTGCTTTCATATTCATCCTCAACCGGACCATGTATAAGCAATTGGCCAACCCAGTTTGCTACAAAAAGAGTTGTTGTCTTTGAGCTTCAAATGTTACCTAAAGCTCGGAACACATGTGTAACCATGGGATCAAAAGTGACAATATAGAACTAAACAAACAATTGTCAAGAGTGAAAAAAAAGAGAAGAAAATGAGAAGGAAAATAGTGTTAATTTTTTAGAGTGAAATAGTTGAGTTCCTGCACCTAGCTACTGCCCTAAGCAGGTTTGTCTTTCTGTCTTCCACGAAGGCCAAATGCATACTTTCATCATCTTACTGGTCAACCGTATATTATCTTCAGCACTAGTTTGCTGTTACTCCTAACATGTCAGGAGTTTGAACTTGCTTTGCTTCAACAAATGTGATGTAGTTTTGTTTTAGGCCAATCAGTCATAGTGGCATAATGTGTTTCAAGTCAATAACCACAAAATACTCTGCTTCTGTACTTACTACTTGAAAGCCCCATATAAATCCCAGGTTACCAGAGATTAGAGTCTCATGCTTGGGAATAAAATCCCAGTCAGATCCACAGGCGTTAAATAAATCTGCTTCCACATCCTGGGTGATATTTTGCTATTTGCGCTTGCTGTTGTACCAAGTGTGTTTACAGTGATGTCTCCCAGTATCAAGAAGACTTCAACCCAAATCTCAGATTTTAGAGACCAGACAGGGTGACCCTAAAAGCGCAACTTCTCAAGGCATGCATGTGAGACCGGAGGTACACTGAAGATACCTCGCAAGTTTGGAGAAGGCAGGAAAACGGATCATCTGCAAAACTTCAAGAACAGTGAAAGGCCTACGCAAGAAAGGAACTATGAGAGCTTCAGCCATAGCCGCTAGCAGCAGCACAGGCACAAAGCTATCCAAGGTTTTTGCGGTTTTTAGTTCACTATTTCCATTGACAAAGTAAGACTAACACGCCTTGTAGACCAGTGTTAAGCACAAAATAGCTGTTCATTAAAGATGAATACGTTCTTATTTATCTGTTGTTTGACAGTGTTTGAGATGCTGTCTTTTCTCTGGTTGCTGGGACAAATAACTGGCACACAAGTTTAGAGGAGGAAAGGTTTGTTTAGCTCACTGTTACTAGAGGTTTCATAATTTAAAGCAGCCTGAATTACATAGCAAGACCTGGAGTCACTACACCGCTGTGTCCAGGAATGATTCGCCCCATACCTCAGAGACACTGCCATCAGGACAGGGAGGGAGGGCGAACTTTTAACAGCGCGCGCTGTCAGTTTAATGGTTCGCGTCTCTCTTGGCCCCGCCCCTCAAGCCCCGCCCAGGTACTTTGGCCCCGCCCCTGGAGCCCTGTGCATAGCAGCTCCATGATTTACTGGAGGCTTTGGGGGGCAACTAGATACAAACCATAACAGGCACTAGAAATAAAACTAGGGGATGTATTTGTTTAGGAATGAGTGCATTGTTAACTTTCCCTTTTTATTTGTATTAGTATATGCTTGCAGCTGAGCTGACTGCGTTCTCCTGGGGTAGTTCTCCCCACCCTCCTCCCACCCTCGCCTCCCGCTCTCTCTTGGCCCTCTTTCCTTTCGCCAAAGCCCTCCCTTCTCCTTTTCCTACTATAGTAGTCCCGTGCTATTCTGTGACTCAACTTTTGTGGACTCACAGTTTTGAGGGTTTTCAAAAAATATATTAATCTAAATTATTTATTGCAGATTTATATATATAACAGAGGGACAACTGTATATTTCTTTTATTTTCCATTTATTGTTGGTCCATTTCGCATGTAAGAGAAAATGCAATATTTAAGCTTGTGTGTGTCTGATATACTTCATTATTACGACCTTGATGTGCGTCCCTCTTCCTGCGAGTGACTACAGCATACCCTTCTCTGTGGCGGAAGAGCAGCCCCGGATCACATTCGCCACCTACGCTGTCCACTGGCTCGGTGCCTTTTGCTCTCTGCTCCCATATAATCTGCGGTGAAGATTTAGTATTAAGAATTCTGCACTGAGATCCCATCTTTCTCTAGAAAGAATAGCTGTCATCAGGACACTGATTAATAACCAGTGCTGGTGAGGCCAGCTTCATTTTTAAGTTTGATTTTCAACAACATGGTACATATCACTCTACTGATTATTGCTCCAAGAGAGGATAATTTCAAATCATAATAATTCCTCATACAATGATCTTAATTTTTTTTCATATGGCAGGAGGTATTTTTGTGACTGTAGTGATATGAGTCAGAAGTTTACTGTACCAAGAGGACGAGAACAAAGAACAGTGTAAGGAAGCTGGTTCCTTGTTAGTCCTGTAAGCTAGAGATAAGAGAGGAAATGATTCCTGGAGGCGGCGCCCTGTCCTTTGTTCCTTCTCCTGGGAAGTTGCTAACCCATGATAGGCAAACTGGTTGGTGAATGCTGGAAGGGGGAATATGTTTTCTACTGTGTACATGGCACTATTCCTTTTGTCACATTAAACTTTTCATATCTGACTTTAAATATATCATTCATGTTTGGCAAAAATTGCAATTAGTTTTATTAGGCTAACACAATGGGTGGATTGCCTAATAGGAATTTATTTCTCAGAGTTCTAGAGGTTAAGACACTAAAATCAAGGGCTAGTGAGATGGTTCAGTGGTCTAAAGCACCTGCTTAGGTAAGCTTAGACAACCGCAGGCACCTTGGGCATCAAATGCTGCGCCATCCCCATCACCAGGACAGACTAAGTCTGCCATAAAAAAAAAGAAAAAGAAAAAGAAAAAGAAAGAAGTTAAAATCAAGGATGGTTTCTGATAAATCAGGCTTGTAGACGCCAACTTTTTGGCTGTGTCCTCATGGCCTCTTTGCAGCCAGAGTCATTTCTTCTGTCTCTTAATTTTTTTTTTTTTAATAAGGACCAGTCCCATCAAGTGAGTATCTCAATATTATTAAGTAATTTAAAATTAACTACCTCACTAAAGGTCCTATCTCCAAATACAATCTCATTGTATGTTAACCCTGCAGTATATAAACTTGGCATTTTGATAACTTAACCCATAAGGGTAGTTATATTTTAATTTTTAAATCACACAATACATTCAGGATGTTACGAATTGCAAGGTAAATCTCTGTTAAACATGGTCATTGTTTTAGGTAAGAAAGTTTAGTTGCTATATAAAATTTCACTTTGATTTGATTGTAGTGTAGAAATCTCAGAACAATAAACATTGCTTCCTTTAAACCTGTACTTGTAAAACTATTAAATACTTTGTAAAACATGACACTTTGTCCTTCATGTTTTCTCACCATGAAATTTTCAACGCTCAGTTCAGGCATAATCAAGCAACTCATTTTTCTTTCCTAGATAAAAATATCTAATTTGTCTCATACAAAATCCACAACTTTTTGCTCATATTTTGTTTTCTATATTGTAAAACATATGCTTTTGAAATTTATTATTACATACAGGTGCACATTTGTTTAACAGTTCATTCTATCTTTAAACAGCTCTTGATTCTCCCCCATGTATTTAACTGCCTTTTGCTGAATACTGCTGTTTTGACAAATCCGAGCCTTTCTTCTCAGGTTGAAAACTGCACACACTTTAGTTGTGTACCTTTTCTGTCAAAGTTGTAGATAGCCTCCTTTTCTCCTTTTTTTTTTTTTTTTTACCTGAGACTGGAAAATTGTGTGGTTACTCCTAAGTGTTTGTGACTTTGTATGAATGTCACCCAACTGTAAAATATTCTCACTGCCTTGATGACCAGTCCAGCTCAACATTTCTTTATGCACGTTAACTATACTGATGCTAATGGATTTCTTTCTATCATGGCTACTACGGTCCTATTGGTGTGACATTTGGAGATCTAATGGCTACCATTGTCCTACTAATGATGTGACACTGGAAATCTAACAAAAACAAGAGGGCATTATTTCAATACCTACAAGTGGTTTCAGGTAGGCATGGGACAGATGGGAGATTTGTGTTCCTTTGTAAACAATTACTTTAAATTTTTAAAAATACACTTGGTGCAGGGTCTCACTAGGCAGCTTGGACTCATAATGATCTTCCTCCTGTTTTCAGCCTCCTCAGTGCTGGGGTGACAGGCATGCGACACCACGCCCAGACTCAGTCACCCACTCAGTGTGCCCTGGGGGGTGGCTAGTGTAGCACACTGGACAGGGATTGAACCCATTTTATCTTTTACCAATAATTCTGTCATCTTCTTTTACAAGTTGTAAACTAGTTTCACTACTGTAATTTCATTTCATGCAATGTTTTTCCTAGCTTGACACAGAGGACATTTTCTACACTTAGCAGTATTTAGGAAATAATTTCCCCTTTGCAGTATTTAGGAAATTCTGTCTGTGCTATTCACCATTTTATTTTGAAAGTCTACCAAAATTAGCCGGGATTTTCTATGATGCCACAGATATAGAAAGATAAACTATGCTAAAAATCTAGTTCTGTTGGCACAGGTCTGAGAATGGTGTTCCAATCAGGACTGGCTCTTGTGTGGTCCCTGGAGAGTCCTCTGGGGAGGTGACCAATGTGCGGAAGTAGCACAGCCTCGCATCACTGTCCATTGGAACAACTTATTTATACTGATATTAAAAGGCAAAGTGAATTTTATGACTTTATTTTGCTATTAAGAGCTCAGGAAAATGTCCTTCCTTATCACTTGCAGTCCAGATTCACAGATTCTACTGCTGCACCAATGGAGAGGGTAACAAAATGACTTCTAAATAAGGTGATGCTGTGACAATGTTATGTCATGATGATAATATCAACCGGCCATCAAAGAAGGTAGAAAAGAGTAAGAGTTTTTGTTGTTAGGGTGAAACAAGACATTAAAGAGAAACATACTATTTCAAGGATTCTAAAGAATAAATACTCAATTTGTCTTTTGACAAGAACCTAACATTTTTTCATTACTAGGTTTTAAGGTCACGTTCTCTCCCTCAACTCCTATGTGCTCGGTAAGTTGAGAAATACTGCACAGGTGCGATTTCTCTTCCCCATGAATGTGTGGCTCCATGCTTTAAGCTTCAAAGGGCCCAGCAATAAAAATTACTTTAAGGATATTTCTGATTATTCAAAAATGCGGCAACTGTTATTTCCATTCTTTAATATTTTAGGAAAAATTCAGTTGAGTTTATTCAGGTCAGTCTTACACTCTCACATCATATTTTTTCTGTAGTTCCACCATGCGACTCATATTTTCATGTTATAGTTTGGAGTTATGATATTTGTATAGTATTAAGATCACACTGGATGTTTCATCACTACAGAATGAACTTGCTTTTCAAGGCAATTGCCTGAAAGTGTGAAGCTATCTCTAAGATAAACCAGAGTAATTTTCCATTTAATTTGGCATTTTCTGGAAGATTGGCTCCCAAATTCGAAGCTTTTCCAATTAAATGCAGTTGCATTTATGTCCAGAAGATTTTCATAGGGGATTGGTTTTCTGCTGCAGAACTGGGTTGTGAAGCTACTTGAACTAAATTACAAACCCAAGCCAACGTGCACTCCACCCGGCTCACGGTGCCTCAGCCGCTTCCCTACTCACTGCCCAAGTCCCAGAAGTTGATTAATTCACATGATGCTTTTATATCTCGGAAACAGGAGCTTGGAGAAAATCTCATTGTAGTGGTAATATATATTGAAAAAAATCTTCTTTTGTTAAAAATATTCTTGTTAAGGGCCAGCTAAGCAGCTCAGTAGATTTAAATGCCTGAAAGCATGTGCAGGGGCTGGGGGTTCGATCCCCAGGCTTGCCATGCCTACCCTGTCCCCAGGTTATGCAGAGATGGCAATTGAGACTGGGCATGGTGGCATGGGCCTGTCATTCCAGCTCTTGGGAGGCTGTAAATAGGCAGATCACTACTAAGCTGATCTAGTAGTGAGACCCTGAACACCCTATAGACCCTTCCCTAAAAATACAAAGAAATACAAAAAAATAATACTGGCTTTGAAGACAACAATATGCAATGTATTAATTATTGTAACACTAATCTGATCTAGTAGTGAGACCCTGAACACCCTATAGACCCTTCCCTAAAAATACAAAGAAATACAAAAAAATAATACTGGTTTTGAAGACAACAATATGCAATGTATTAATTATTGTAACTGTACTTCTAAACTGTTCTGAAACTGTCTCATTGCTATTTCTTTCTCATTAATTTACATGAATTAAAATAAAAGTAATTCTCTTTAGATCCATAAAAATTACACATATGCCAAGGAAAACTCTAAGTATGTACGACATGCGTGTCTGCTCCTCTATTTTAAAATTGTCCCTTCAGTTTTCACAACACTTAATTTGACTGTGATGTTCCATAGTTCTTTTGGGCACTTAAAGTACACACATTTAATAATTTCATTAAGTTTAAAAATTATACTTCATGAAAGATTACTCTCCTTACATCAAGTTAAATATACCTCAGTACCTTGCTTTTCAACTTTTTTTTTTTTTTTTTTTTGCGGGACTAGGGATTGAACTCAGGCCCTTGCACTTGCCAGGCAAATTGTTATTCTACTGAACTATTTCCCCGGCCCCTAATGCTCTTCTACTTCTAATGTTAGAAAAGAATCAATAAACTCTATGTGAAGAGTGAGTGTTGCAGTGTTTGTCTGCAAGAAATATTGTTATGTGAAGTATTTATTTTTTTCTATATTTGTTTCTTTTTGAATTTTTATCTTATACTGGCACTAACAGAAAAAATTAGAAGTAATTACTGTTGTAAGTATTTCATGGGAAATGACAGAATAATAAAATGTTTGATATCTAAGTATACAATTGAATGCAATTCTGAATGTATAGTATAAAAATATAAATGGAGAATTCAGGAAATAAAACCGTAAAACAAAATACACAAAAATATTTACTGTGGATAGTATTTTATAATATAACACTTCTAGGAACTGCACACACAAATAATAATTTTGTTTGTCCTAATTCATAAATTATTAAAATAGCTGACTGTATTATCCTTCTAATTCTACATTTTAGAAATTGTCTTAACAAAACAATTATAAATATACAAAATGTATTTTATAACAAATGACATCAAAATATGTAATACTATTGAATATCATGTATTTAGAGTTAAAAGTAATATTTAACATTTAATAAGGAAGAAAACATAAATCATGAAAATAGTTAACGATGATAATAATTTTTCTGAGTATCAGGACAGCTGATGATACTTATTTACATTTTTTGTATTCTGCTTGGATTTATGTAACTCCAGGGACTCAGCTGTGACTATTATTATACTCATGCAAATTGTCATTAATCAACTCACAGAGTCACAAATTTATTTCACGAGAACTGAGCAAGGGAAAGATCAAGATGTTTTCATTTGAGATTTAGGTGAGGATTTCAGGGACAGATTCATGAGCCCAAGGTCTTTTCCCTCTGTAATTTATCAATCATTCTTGACCTACATTTTCCACTTATCACAAGCAAAAATTCTAGATGTAACAAAATACAGTTCACTGTTGTATTGACTTACTTATTCTTTGATTAAAATTAAATGCTGTGATAGTATCTATATATGTGATGTTTTATGATTACCTCATGTTAGCAAAGGATTAAAATTGAACAATTTTTTATGTTCTTCCATCTTCTGCCTTGAGAAGTAAACTTGATCACTTTTAAAGTCTCACTCTGCTTAGGAAGGAAAGTTGACTTTAGCAAGATAGATAGATAGGTCGATAGGTAGATAGCTAGCTAGCTAGACAGACAGACAGACAGACAGACAGACAGACAGACAGACAGACAGATAGTATTTGATACAAGGTCTTATTATGTAACTCGGAATTATAGTGATCCTCATTTTCAGCTTCCCCAGCGCTGGAATTACAAGCATGCGCCACCATGCCTGCCTGTTTAACTAAAGCAGTTGTTATGAAGATAGTACAGTCATATATTTTGCAATGTTCTTACACTGCTTTCTCAATGAAAGCCATCTTTCAATTCATTTGATTCTTTTTCTCAGGCAAGACAATTACCAAAGGAAAGATTGTGTAAAATAAATAAAAAATAGTGATTTTTTTCCCTCAAAAAGATGAAACAGAAATATACGCTTGTGTAATCATGCTGTTTGAGGTCCATCTCTCCATTTGAATTAATTTTCACTATAACAAGGTCCATAATGAAGACTGCAAAACACTTGAAATATGATTTACAACCAGAGGAGTCTATTTACGTGCAAATGTGTGAGTGTGTAAATGGAGAGGAACGTTATTTGTGTGTGATTTTATGTTTAATTAGAGGAAGGAGTAGCATTCATCAAATATATTTCTTAGGGCACTCAAGAATATACTCATACTAAATACATTATGCTGTGAAATGTTGTAGAGCCAGCAATCAAGTTTTACCAGCAGGCATGAATACAAAAGGTGCCTTTCATGTGGAACACGTACACAGCGGAGCATTTCTTATGAAAAGCAAAATTAGGTCCTCTGCAAGATGATAGAGTTAGAGATCATCGCGTTAAGTGAAACAAGAAAGATGCAAGCATAAGCATCACATGTTCTCTTCAGTATGCGTTTGTATGCTAGCTAAAATTAACAAAAGGAGGGAGACTCGTAGGCACAGAAAGGAGAGCAGAGTGCGAGGAGAAGGGATGGAAGGTGGACGGATGGTGAAGGCAGACTGCTACTGCACTTGGCGTCTGAGGCATCCGGGATCGTAGTGCCCACTTCTCCTGTGTGTGCATGGGCTCCTGAGGTGCAACCTTGACTTCTGTGTCTGTCCTTGGCCTTGATTCTAGCGCGACTTTCCGCTCCGCTGCCTTGCAGCCAGGGACGCCACATGATGGCCCCACCTGGCCATTCTACCATGCTGTGCCTCCATTGAGTCCAGCTGACCAGGGCTGACTCATTGATAATCGCTACCCAAATAAATGGAACTTCCTTCAGCTTCTAGGTGTGTCCTTTTCTGCAGCAACAGGAAAGCTGACGAAAATAAGTATATCAAAATTTCACAATGTTACTCAACTTGTTGTATGGTTAATATGTATCCATAAAAACTATGCACCACCAAAACAAACAAACAAACAAACAAACTATGCAGAGGTGAAAATGCTTCTGTATAACCTATTTTTCCTAGGAATGATAGCATGACACTTCACCCTGAAAATGAAGTGTCTGTAAAGCTGAGACTGTGATTCACCTATACAGTTTAGGACATAGGAGTATAGTATAGCTATCACAAAGAAAAGGAGAAATAGAAATGTAGCTTTAATATGTTTCTCATTAACACAAAGAGGTAAAATGTATAAAAATAGCAGTGCAACATGCAATCTAACTCAACTTTATTCCTGAGACAGTTTTCATTAATTCATTGTTCTTGGTCTTGAAGTTCTGACCAGGGTAGTCTTCATATGTGTCAACTAGAATTCTATGTTGTTAATATTAAGTAGTTACAATAAAGGGTAGTACCACCAAAATCATGTGTTTCACAGAAAAACGTTTTGCAACACTTCCCTTTTTAACTTTAATTTAATTAAAAATTTAAATGAAAAATTCAGCTCCCTTTGCTATATATTGATGTTCGCTGCAATATTTGACAGCCCAACTATACAACCACAGTATAAGCTCATAAAGAAAAAAATAATAATAATGCTCAACACCTGTATACTTTTTCAATAAATTACTTGAAATATACAGTAGCGTCTGTACTAAAAGACCTAAGTCCACAAATAACTAAAATAGTATTTTGTTACAACTACTACATATATATATATATATATATATATATATATATATATATATAGATAGATATGTATGTATATATATATTTTTTTTAAATTATATTTATATTTTGAAAAATTATATTGTATTTGTCCAGGCCTCGCTACACAGCTCAGACTGATAGTGATCTTCTTGTCTCAGCTTCCTCAGGGCTGGGATTCCAGGTGTGCACTATCATGCTCAGACTCAGAGGCCAGCTCAGTGCACCCATGGGTGGGGCCGGCATGGCATGTGGTGTCAGGGATCAAACCTGGGTCCTTGTGCTTGCCTAAACAGGTGCTTAGCCTGCTGAGCTAGGTCACCAAACTTCAACTTTTATGGTGCTTAGCCTGCTGAGCTAGGTCACCAACCTTCAACTTTTATGGTGCTTAGCCTGCTGAGCTAGGTCACCAACCTTCAACTTTTATGTATAATTTCATTTTCTCTTACTTCAATTACTTGACCATGTGTTTTAAGTGAGACTTAGTTTGAGAAACATTTCTTTGCTTCACTTTCTCATTAAAATTCTTAATATTTTGAAATAATACATAAACTCTTAGCTGGAAACTGCAAACCAATTAGCTAACTGGTCTATTTAACAAAATTAACCCTGTTCCTAGAGCTGGAATTACAATATAATTATTTTATAAGAAAATGAATTTTGCAGGGATTTTGCGACTATCATTAAGGTAAAAGAGTTGTAATAATTTTAGTGAGATTCCAGAGCAGTGAGAATACATCTGATTAGACCAAGTATTAGCATTATGTAATGTACAATTGGAAATATTGCTTGAATTTATTTTAAGGCTTTAATTTCAAAATTATATTCCAGCCGGGCGTGGTGGTGCACGCCTGTAATCCCAGCACTCGGGAGGCTGAGTCAGGAGGATTGGTGCGAGTTCGAGACCAGCTTGGGCTACAAAAGTGAGCTCAAGGCCAGCCTCAACTGCATAGCAAGACCCTGTCTCAAAAAGACAAAAAAAAATTATATTCCATGTGTTGTATGTAAAAGGAAACATTACAATTTTCGTGTGATATCACATCTCTCCGACACAGAGAGCCCAGACCTGGGTGCCATCCCAACTGGATGCTCAGCAGCCAGCCTAAACTCGAGCCCGGACCTGATCCGCCATCCCTGAACTCCAGCCCAGACCCCATCCACCATCCCGTCCAGGCTGTGCAGTGGACTCAGCCCAAGTCCATCCCCTGACTCATCAACAGCACGAGCTCCAAATCCACCCACCAGGCTTCACGACGAACAGGTAAGAGCTCTCTCAGCCCACATTTATTCCCCAACTTGGCAACTGCCTGAACCTTGACTGCACCCACAGTCCTCACATGGCCACCCACCATCCCCACATTCCTACCACCATCCCAACCTATGGAGCCTCAGGGTAGCAGCTGCCTGAGCTCTGACTGGCAGCCAGGCACATCTGGAGGGGAACAAACTTGATGGATCCAGACCCAAATTTCCATAGGCGTTAACTGTATAAGTTCACCAAAGTGTAGAGATCACTGCTATCAAAAATGATAAAGACGAGGAGCAAGATCCAATCTCAGGTCCCGAGTCCACCCAAAACAAGTGCAGGAGACACTACCATGGAAGAAAACAGGAATTGTGCAGCCGAAATCCCTGAATCAGTCACATCTGAGGTAGATAGAGAAGTGCAGAAATGTATAGAACAATTCAGATCAGAGATAACATCTGAAGTAAAAAAAGAAATGCATAAATTAATAGACTCTGAAGTGGAAAAGCAACTGCAGAAACATATAGAGGAAACCAGAGCAGAAATAACCTCTGAAGTTAAAAAAGACATCTCTAACTTAATAGCATCTAAAGCAGGGGAACAACTACAGAAAGGTAGAGAGGCGAACAGAGCAGAAATAATCTCTAAACTAGAGAAAGAGAGAAAGAATAACTATAATGAGAGACTTCAGTTCTACTAAAGAAGACATTGATAAAAAATTAGAAATAAAAAATAATAAGAAATAAAAAATCGAAAAATGATGGGTTCCCTGACAGAGCAATATAGGAAGGAAATAGATTGCATGAAACAGTTTCAAAGAGATATACAAAAAAATAGAGTCTCAATCCAAAACAGTGTTTGTTAATTCTTTTGGAAAATATGTATAGACAGAAAGTATAGACAGCAATGCAGCCAAACATTGCAAATAAAAGTACATCTCGCTATAAAGATTGAATCTCTAGAGCACTTATTTACGTGGTAATCACATTATTCTTACATCCTTTTTTTTTTTTTTTTTAAACGGGAAGCTATGGTGTTGATTTTGTTTCTTTCCCCCACAATAGTAAAGTTCTACTGTCATCCTTCATGCTATTTTGAGGCAAACATATATTTATGTTAAAATGTATGGTAGTGTTACTAACTGAACTGTAATGCATAACATGATGCGCTGCAGTCCCATACTATGATACATCAGATTGTGACAGGGCTGCACAGGGTAATGCAGGTGTGAAGAATATGTCTTTAAGTGCTCCTAGGCCCATAATGGGCCAGTGAAGTTGCCATGTGGTTCCCAGGCTAGGATGTTTCCTCTTCCAGAGGCTTTGGAGGTGACACAGTTCTAGAAACATTAGGACATGAAATTTCTCTACTTTCTGCACAGTAATAAAAACATGCGTACTTCTTCTTTTGTTGCACTTAGTATGTAGAGTCCACTATCTGCACAGACAGAATGGTCATGAGAAAGCAATGCAAAAGTAAGAAAAACACATAGCCGCACACTACAAGGAAACCTGGGGTGCCTGACCTGTCAGAGAGAGAGAGAGAGAGAGAGAGAGAGAGAGAGAGAGAGAGAGAGAGAGAGAGAGACAGCCCAGCGTGGCCTGCCTTTTTATTTGTGCACTGTGCAAATGGGCAGAGTGTGGGGCAACGTCAGAAGAGTGAGGTCTCAGTGTTTTGCTGAGAACACTGAAAGTGAAGCATTTTAGAGCTCTGCACTGTGGTTAGCAGGGAGGGCCCCAAGGCCAGATGCCTGCGGGACCGGCTTTGCTATGGCCCCAGAGCCTTGTCCACATGGCTCGGCTCTGGTGCTCTGTATTTTAGAGCTAGCATTGCTCTAGCTCCGGATGTATGGTTGCTCTCCAGCTCAACTGCTCCCCACAGTGTAGCACTGTTTTATGTAGTACTTTAAAAAACATTTTTAAAGGGAATAAAGCAAAAAATAAATAATGCAGAATTTCAAAATAAGATGATAGGAAATTAAAAATGGTTATATTACATGCTATTATCTTCAAAGTGGTTGCTCAGGTTACTAGATATAGGCATATAATATTGATCAGACAACTGAGCGTTAACTGTTCTTTTCAATAGACTACTAGAAATTAGTAGTACAATTATCACATCTATCTTGTGTGTATATAATATCTATATCTTTCTATGTCTATATATCTCTATATGTATATCTATGTCTACGTCTCTGTCTCTGTCTCTATCTATCTCTACTTCCCCCTTCTTTGTTCCTTTCCCCAATCCTAGGGACTAGAGACAGTACTCATAAATATAATAAATCAGACTCTCATGTGAAAATATTACATTTTCCCTAGTATAAGAAACTGAAAGAATAAACAAAATCCTAATGGTTCAATGGATATTGTGAAAGGGGAAAAATGCTCAAAAGGAAGGTGGCATTTTTTAAATGCAGCTCTGGAAATTAATACAGAGTGTGCAGTTAAGTAGAATTATTTTTAGAAAATTTAGTCTTAATGCTTAAATGCTTACTTTATTGGTATTATTGTGAGTTTTATAATAACCAAATAATTCTTTAGTCACCACCAAGTATGTAAGATACTGAGTATGTAAACTCATTAATTTATAGTAATTTATTTAATCTAGAAAATTATAGAATTTAAATTATTAAAGTTTATTATCAAATGGTAGCTAAAATGCATTTACATTCCTTAGAAAAGATATTTTAGTGACACGTGGCAAGACTTAAAGTAATTGATCTTTCTTAAATGACCAACAATTCTTGAACTTTAGATATCATAGTTACAAGCACACAGCCATCTAAATTTAATAAAAACTACATTATATATGTTCTGTACACTTGATTTTGTACTCATAATTGATATGATCTCAAAGGTTTGATAAAGTCACATTCACAGAGTTTGGGAAATCAGTGAAAAAAAAGTAGAAGACACCTTCTGCCTCCCCTTCTATCTTCAGAGCTCACTGTATCGCCACTTCCTGTTATGAAATTATGAGCCGAAAATGTTGAACAGCCTGTCAACACTGTGGCTGTATGTCAGTGTTTCCTTACATTACAAATGAATCTAAACTATGTATTATTACAGGAGAAAGTGTGATTTAAAATATCAAACTTGAAGAAACACTAAAATCCATTTTTGACAAAATTTACCACTTTGAGTTTCCTTCTTACGTCTACAGGATGTATTTTAGTGCAAATCGTGCTTTCATTTCCTTTCTGGGTATCCAGGTCTATCTAATTCAGAACATGACTGGAATAAACAATACCACATGCAATATGTAATGTGAAGGTTCACACATACTTAAAACACATTTAAAATTTGAGATGTATTTGTAGAATATAATGGTGTGTCCTTTGATGTCTAGTTCTAATGGTCCTGGGAGTCACATTTTTGAAAGATACTGGAATTTAGACTTTGGCCAGCCATGGTATTTCTAAGTAATAATTGTCGACACTATGTAAGTTGGAGTTAGTGGTCCAAAGCAATTTTTGTCAGAAAGTTGGTTCCCAAACATTTTCTTCCACATAGATCTGAGTACTTTGACAATAATTGATAGAATGGATCGGTAGAGATTTAAACTGTAGGACACTTCTCTTCCATATCTTTCATCTAATAAAGAAAAGTTTCTCCTTTCTGTAAAATTTCTGCGGTAAAAATAAATATGTTGTATCTACTCCAGATTTTACTACACTTGTATGGAAAACCAAAATCTGGATCTCTAAAATGAAGTCTTAGATGTACTTTCAACATTTTAGAGCAGAACATTACACATTTAAATCATGATGGAAATTTTATAACCCTGATTTAATGAGAATTCAGTTAGCTACTTCTGCTGTGGAACATACAAATGATTATCCACTCCCCAATTCTGTATATTTATAGTAGTGAAATGGGAAAATTTTTCTTTTCCTGTTACCAAGTCTTATAGAAGTCTTCCTCAAGCCTTTAAACTATCTAGGGTTTCTTCTTCCTGTCAGAAAATTCTGTGATGATTTCTCAGCTCACTTTCCCAAAGAAGCACAATTTCGTCCATCCTTGATGCTTCCAAGGGGGAAGTTTAACTTTAGTGGACAACTGTTTCTTTCAAAGAATAGCAAACGGTGAGGCATGCTATGACATTCCACACAGCAGCTATACTAATGCATCACAGGAAAAATATTATGTTGGTGAAATACTATGTGTTTTCAGGCTTTGAAAGAAGTGGGGAAAAAGATAAGGTAGAAAATGAAAGATAGGCTGGACAAATAGGTCCTCAGACTAAAGCACCTGCTTTAGCAGAGCTCAGTGGATGGGGGTTCAATCCTCAGCACACTGCTCCAGCCCTTGGGGTATGCTAGATGGTGATTGAGACTGGGCATGGTGGCATGTGCCTGTAATCTCAGCATTTGGGAGGCTGAAAACAGGAGAATCACTGTGAGTCCAACCAATTAGTTAGACCCTGTAGACTCCCGTACTTAGTACATTAAAAAAGAAAGATAAAGTGGGAACAAATATTTGTAAATGAGGAGAGGAGGGATGAGAAAGATGAGAAGGGATTGGAAAGAAAAAATGTAGGAAACAGAATCCATAATGTATAGGTACAGCTACTCTATGATGAATATGATCATTGTGTATCTAAGTTGTATCAATAAACATAATAGAAAGTTTTTTAAAAATAGATTTTACCTTTAGAACACTCCATGGAATAATTCTTTGCAATAATGGCATTATAAATTTTATAAATTATGAAAGTAAGATTGCATTTAATGATCTTAGAATGGACTATTAATGTGCTTATTGAACTCCCAGAAACACTATTTTCTAGGGAACAAATATTTTCAAAAATTGCACTATCTATTATATATCTCTTTTATAATGAAAGTAAATGTTCTTAAAGCTTTGAAAGTGTAGCTAGGGAAGAAAGTACATCAGAAGAAAGTACATTACAGAAGTGTTAATGGCCTTTGAAAAGTAGTTGAGTAAACATATGTAATTATTCTTTAGGGAAATTCTGCTTAATTAAAACATAGAGTCATTCTATTAGCATACACACCTGCTGCTCTTATGGTTCATTTCTTCTTAAAATAACCTCATTCCTGAGTAAGGTTCCCTTTCCACTACATTACTTTGAGAAATATTTATTTTGAGCTTTCACTTAAGATTTGCGTATGTTGACTTCCAATAGGTAGAAAGAGTGATAGATAGACAGATGGTCAAATAAATGGATGGATGGATGGATGGATGGATGGATGGATAAAAGACACACATGGGCTGGGGATATACCTCAGTGACAAAAGTGCCTGTGTGGCAAGTGCAAGGTCCCAAATTTGATCCTTGGCACTAATTTTTTTTTAAATTAATAAATAAAAAGACACAATCTCACAAATCTCGTGGCAATTAATTGACACTATGACTCTGTAATCCTCTTAATACAGATGCGATGTTTTCATACAGTGAAAAGCGACTCAGGGGTAAAGAAAGATGAACTCGAGGATTTTAGAGGTTAATGTATGCAGCTAGAGACCAAATGCTTAAGTGAAATAAAGTTTGTATTGTGTTCCTAGTGTAAGAAACTCACAGTAATTAAGTTTCAAAAGGTATAATAGATATTGTAAAAGCAAAAGCAACTACTCTGAAGAAAAGAACAAGTGGGATGGAGGAGGAAGAAAAGGAAAAATAAGATACCTATATATTTATATGTAACAAGATATCTGAGATAAAAGTACTACTCATTTCTCTTAGTTCCATGAGAGGAAGTCAGTGCTTATGTTGTTTGATCGGCATTCCATGCCTATCTCTCTTAATCTGAGAGACTGCTTTGAGGATAATAATATGCAGCATAATAACCATTGCTAATTTCCTACCATCATGTTTTGAAATACTGTATCCTTTTTATCCTTTTCTCCAATCAATTATTTTTCCCAAGGAACCACAGACAAATCTACTGTCTCTGACAAACATGTTACTTATATATATATATATTTCTGTCTGATACAATAGTCATTTAGATTTTCATTCAAAGGTAGTTAAAGATACTTTTCCAATGTTTCTGATAAAATAATTTCATTGTTTAAAATCAGTGCGAACATTCAAGTCCGTGTTAGAAGCAAGTAAAAGCTAACAAGGACAGTACTCACTTCAGATAACTATATGGCTTCATTGATTTCAGCTTCATTTCTGGCTAGGTTGCATGTGTATCTTCAGCATATGTGCTACAGGAATATTTTGTGCATTGTAAACACCTACCTTTCCATAATTTCACCAAGTGTTCATGTGTCTTACCTACATCTGCATTCTTCATGCAATTTCTTCTCACTGTTTCTTTTTGTATAAAACTGCATCTTCTTTATTTCACATATTTTAATTTCAGAATAAAATAAACAAGAAATAAGATCACAATACACAATACCATACTCTACTGTCAGATTACGGAGGGGAAGGTTCTCACTATTGACAACCTCGTTCTTCCAATGCTCTAAAATAGGACTTCATTCATTTCACTCTTGAAAATAAAATACAAGGAAAAGTATTTTCTTCTTCAATATGTCTGCTGATTTAAATAATAATAATAATAATTTTTACTGCAAGTTTATGTGTATGTGTATACCCTCAGGGGACCAACTGTTACAAAAAAGGCAGAAATGTGTTCTTCCAATGTCTTGACCCACAAGCATCCATCCATTAGATATTTTTTATGATTTTATAGAGAAAAATACAAGGAGAAGTGGTTGTTTCCATTACAGGCATTTTTATTTTTTTATTTTTGTATTTTATGTATAATAGAATGATTACTCACAAGAATTTACCATGAAAACTAGTTGACCTGTGCAATTTATAATGCTATATATTTTCAAAATATCCAGCATCCATTCACGAGAGACTGTGTCATAGTGCTTTTTTTCCCTAAATGCAGCATTTGCAGCAGCCTTTATGTCTTGGGGCCAGATGGCAGGGAGGAGCATTCGGCGAGCAGGTGTGGGGCTCACCCGGTAGAGGACAGCACAGGGCCTGGGCGGGCCTTTCTCCAGAGCCTCTAGGTGTGGTTCTCAGCCTGCTGCTCAGGCAGGGGCAGGGAACCTCGAGGGCAGCAGTAGAGGATGGAGCGCGGCCGCCACTGGCAGGGAAAGAACAGGTGCTGTGGTAGGAGCAAAACCAGCTCAGGAGACAGGAGCCCTGGCTTCTCTCCGCTTCTGCTCAGTATTCGCCTGAGAGACTCAAGAAGCGTCTGTGGAAGGACAAAGCCCGCACCCGGGGAGCGAAGCCGTATTTACATAAATTTATTCACTTTATCTCTTGGCAGACAGACCCCAAAGGCTTTGCTAATCCCTGATGTAATCTTTAGCCACATGGAATGTAGATTTAGTCCTACTGAAACATAAATTTTTACATTGACAAAGTAGTGGTTAAAATATATGGAAACGCAATAGCCAAGACACAATTGTAATACAAACAGGGTTGAAAAACTGGATAATCCAAACAGAGTAGAGCTGGAATATGTAAATCGTCGAACAAAATAAAGCCTTAAAACCGTGCAAAAATACTTGCAGATACCAATTTATGTTCCACCACAGAAAATAAGCAGTTTGCAGTCCCATCAAGAGCATAGAAAAAAAAAAAAAAGATAAATGAATTACATAAATAAATAAATAAATAAATAAATAATAAAAATGTTTAAAAAAGAGTATAGCAATTATCATTGGTTCAGATTTCGAATAGCATTAGGTATGAGCTAACTAAAATGTTTTTGGATAGCAGTTAAAATACTTTATCTGGTAATTCATAGGCAATATTTGTTTGCTTCGACATCACTCTTTTTAATATACTAGCAATATCTTGAGCAATTTCTTTCATATATTTTTTATACTTTATATTTCTTTTCTTCTCACTCTCCATAACAATAGCTTTTATTTCTGTAGTGTTCATATAAGAACTTTAACTATAATAATTTTACCTTAATAATATTTACTTGAAGTAGGAATTAATGTTTCACTGATGACACAATTTTAACATGACATGTAAAAGTCCTTGAGAATCCAGGATGAACATTAAACTGTGTTTCCTACACTTACACTTCTGGCAAATCAATCATTTGAGGTATTTGTTTAAAATGACATCTGTAATTCCTGTGTTTGTGAGGCTGAAAACAGGAGGATCACTGCGAGTCCATCTGTGTAGTGAGACTCTGTACACCTCGCACTAACTTAAAATAAATAAATAAATAAATAAATAAATAAATAAATAAATAAAATAGTTCAGATTTAAAATGGCATACACAGCCATCGCCTCTGCACATGGATATTGAGCATACCAGGCTCAGAATTCAGGAGAAATTTGAGGTCCACAAATCACAGCAGGTGGTGAGGGAATTTATTCTAGTGGTTTACAGTGTAAGGCTGAGGACAGTTTGTTGGTTAGGATTAGAAGCCCATGGGCAAGTCTGGGCCATTGTAAATGTTTGATCAATGTTAGAAAGCTTGAGGTGCTGTTGTTGTTGTTATTGTTGTTATTGTTGTTGTGGTACCAGGGATTGAACTTAGGACCTTGTATTTGCTAGGTAAACACTTATTACACACTGAGCTATCTCCCTGCCCCCCCACAAAACTTGACCTTTTAATGATTGTATTCAAAGATATAATTTGTACAATTTTATTTAACACAGGATGATAATTCAATATACTATACAATATATAGTGATGAAATCTGATTTAACTAGATTAAAATCTTAAGGGTCAAACAATGAAGTGACTGCAAGAAGAAAAGACAGGAAGCATGGCAGGGGCAAAGCCATACACTTATATACACAGGATGAATTAGATAATGTTCTTAGGAACCTCCACAATATTTTTGACACTGAGGAATATGCTTGGAATGCCTGTCATTCTGGTCTTTTAGATGTGTACTGATTCTAGTGTAATTTCAGTTATTGCTATACTCACTCTCAAGTAAATGGTTGGCTTATAAGAAAAATAAAAGGGTTATTAAGTGAGAGTAATAGACTAGGAAAATGCCATAGGATTGACTGGCTACAATTGTGTGTATACTTAGATGTCTAAATGTGTAAAAATGTATAACTGTTTTATTACATTCTTTAGACATGTATTGGAACACCAATGATTGATAGAAAAAAACAATTCCAAGTTAAGTCTAAGATGTTTGATACTCAGACAGTGATGTCATGCTCAAGTACCTGTATTATAGAGTAAAAATATCACTAAGTTTTTCTTCTGGTGGGTTAAAAATATAAGTTTATAGAACAAAAATTAGAGAAAAAGTAGACTACAAGGACAGCCAATATTTTGGCCCTAGCCTCTCAAGGTCAATGAGGACTCAGGACATAAGTGAACCTGGGCTATAACATTCTATAACTCAGTGATTTCCCAAATTTCCTGTTCAAGGAGATTATGGGGCTAATGAGGCAAGGGACTAAAGATACATAGTGGGCCAAAGGAAAGCCACTTAGAGAGAAAACATTCTCTCACGCTTGCACAGAGATCAAACTGCTCAGTCAATGGCCGTGACCCATCCAGATAACTGACACTGACAAGTGTTCTACAAAGCACTGTACATGGTTCCAAAGTAAATCCTGAGGGGATTTGACACACCTTGAGAGACACAAAAGTTACATGTTTTGCTATACAGGTCATGCTTAAACTTGCCCTTAGCCATGCAGTGGAAATATTTTTCCACAAGGCATAAAACAGAAAGCTAGATTAGAATGCTGAGCTGTAAAAGGCTTAAATCAACCGCTTCCAACATTGCCAGTTTTACCAATAACCCACTGTAATTATCTAACCCTGGATTATGTATACAACTACTTTCTCTTAGTTTAATGAGAATAAATTGGTTGTACTAATAATGATTTGAAAAATTATAACATCTACACCCTGTGCTCTGTGTAACTTATAGGAGGACAACAATATGCATTGTATCGCATACTGGAAGTATACTACTAATGTGTTCTTAAAGTGTCACATTGTTACACACTGTTATTTCTTATTAAAAGTAATAAAAATGGTTAGTGTTTATTCCAATACTAATATTCTCTACATGTTGGAAACTTATATACTGTTAAAGTTATTTTGTAATATGTCATAGATCGTTATAAGCCATGGTTACTTAAAGGTATAGAAAACTAGAACTAATTCCTCCATCCCACAATAGTTTGGTTCTGCATATTTAAAAGGTTTAATGTTCCTAGGGCCACTGCTGGAGTGTATCCCATGTAGGAATAGCTGATGTAACAATGACAGCATCAGTGGAATTAAGTAAAATGTGTAAATGAGGAATTTGTTCCCTTCAGAGCCCAAGATGCACTGAACAATGCTGGGCTTTGATGTCCTTTGTGAGTACATCCAGTGAATTTGGGAATAGGTTGTTATCAACTGAATGCCAGGCCTTTGCACATTAATAAAGGAGGATACAGCTAAGATTTTATGTGAGAGCAAAACTTCATCGATATTTTAGTAAACATGCGCTGTCTCTCCCTTAGGAGTAAGGCAAAGCTAGGGCAGAGAGACTTTTCAAGCAGACAAAGAACAGAATATATTAACCATATCTATATTGGAAACAGTTTCCTGTATTTGCTGATTAAATGCAATTAGTAATGTGATGATAACAGGCATTGATTCCTGAAGCACAATGCATGGGACCATGGCCCTAAGGATGAAGAAATCTACCGCAGGCTGCTGTGTATTGTTTTGGATCCACAACAGACAAAATGATGCTATCGGATGAAAATATAAGGGGAATAATCACTCAACTTTGTATCTTCTATACTAGATGTTAATCCCTGGAGCTCTGTTTCATTCTACATTGTGCCATACCACCTATTTTAATGGGGAGCCAGAGCGTTCTTTTCACATAGTGTCACTGGGTAAGTACTTAAAGCAATTTAATTTTAATTCGTGCTTCACTCTGTCAGGGTCTGTGTCTACCAACAAGTGCACTCACCTGAGTTTTTTCATATACTTCAGATATTTCCTTTCCTCTTCCTGCCACCAGAACACTTGGCACAGTCTCTGGACAAATCGAGTTATCTCTAGATATTTCTTTTTCTTTTTTTTCTCTTCTTTCTTTCTTTCTTTCTTTCTTTCTTTCTTTCTTTCTTTCTTTCTTTCTTTCTTTCTTTCTTTCCTTCCTTCCTTCTTTCTTTCTTTCTTTCTTTCTTTCTTTCTATGTCTTTGCAGAACTGGGCATGGAACTCAGGACCTGGCACTTGCCAGGCTCTAGATATTTCTGTTCATTGTGTTCTTAAATTTGTAGCCCTGCAGTTCTTCCCATTTTACTTTCCTGTTTTTCTTTCCAAACTGTGTGTTTATTTTTTATTTCTTTTAGTAAGAGTGATTTTCAAATCTTAATGTAATCTATATGCACACTGAAATGTAAAAAGGAATTACTGAATAAGTCATATTCTTATGAAAAACACGTGTTCAGAATAAATCTCCTAGGAATTTCCAGGAAGAGGAACTAGTAATTGTATGGAATTAAAAGGGAAATTTGGGCCTGGCAGGATGGCTCAGTGGTCTAAAGCGTCTGCTTAGGAAAGCTTGGGCAGCTGCAGGTACCGTGGTTCCATCCCTGGCACCACGTGCTGCACCAGCCCTGCCCTGAGGGCAGGCTGAGCCGGCCATAAAAATAAATAAACAAACAAATGAAAGTTCTGAAACAAGAAAAAAAAGAAAAGAAAAGGAAAAAAAAAAACCAAAACGGTAATTTGCTATTTGATTTGAAAGGGCACAAAAACCCTTGAGGAGCCTGATACTGTTTCAAACACCAGAAATTCCGCAAAAGCCTTCTGATGAGTAGCTCAGAAGGGACAGCACAGCCTTCTTTTTGTCCCTCCCTTTTCTCAGAGTGAAACTCAGCAGACATGTCGTCATCAAGGGAGCATCTCTCTTACAGCTTTGTTGCCTGAACTTGAATACTTGCCAGAAATTGACCACCAGATGCCAAAGAACAAGGTACTAGCTTATGTGAATCCCTACAGTCTTCAAATGGTGAGGGGTTGGGGAGATAGCTCAGCTGTCTAAGTGCCTGCCTGGCAAGCACAAAAGTCCCAGGTTTGATCCCCAGGACCGCATGCTGTGCCAGTCCCAGAACTGAGGTGCCATGTGGCACACCTATTATCTTCATGCTGGGGAGGTGGAAGCTGGAGGATCAGTATGAGTCCAAGCTACATAGTGAGATGCTGCACCAAATAAATAAATAAAAGATTTTTTTTTAAGAATTGAAAATAAAATAATTGTGAGCAACTTGAAAATTGCTATGAGTTAATTTTCACAGAATGGAAGGCTTTTCCACTGGATACTAATAAACAGGAAAATGTTTGCAAAAGTAGTAGGATGTTTTGCTTCTGGAGGAGCAATCAAGATAGCTCTGATTCTTGGCTACCCTCGCGGCCAGCAGCAGTGTGTGCACCTGATGTAACTGCTCGCAGCTTAAAATCACTAGGAGAAGAGCAGAAAGCAAAACGCATTTGGAACTGTCCCTTCCCTCTTTTATCGTATTTTTTACTTAGCTGGATTTAGAGAATAGAGAAGCACTCGTAAGCTCAGACGTGACCCCCATTTCGGTTAAGAAGCCTACACCTCGGCTGGAAAGCTGAGCAGTACTAATAAGCATCTCCAGGCCCTCACCCGTTGTCTTTTTCACAATACACATAGTGCTGTGCATTTTAAGGCTTAGATCTAATTACCAATGCAGTATTATCTTAGGACACTGAAATTCTGAAAATAACTTAAGAACTATAGATGGGATTTCTCACAGACATTTATTTTTTTTAGATTGATTTGTCAGGTGCACTATTCTCTGTAATATTTATTCAAGATTTACTACATAGCACAAAAGATACTAGGATCACAAATAGTGTTTCATTTAATCCTAACACCACCTTATTAGGGCACCCTCTTATTAATTCTGCTTAATTAATAGATCGCATGAAAATCCATTAACTGTCATAATGCTGTAGGAGACAGGTTATAGAACTGGAATTCTAATCTGCTATCCACTCCTTATAATCCTTGAAATAATGCCCATTTCTTAGCCCTCGTGTTTTTTTCTCTTGTCTTTTCAGGTGAGAAGTTTTGTAAACATACTTGCTATTGTTAATCGCCACAAATTATGGTCACATATCATTATGTTAGAAAAAACCTAACTGGTTCCCATGCAGAATACAATGAATTACTGTCATAAGGAAGAGGAGATTCTAACTATAATGTAGTCTAATAATTTTCAAACAGAATCCCTGCAACAACAGCATATCCTCAGCAGCAAATCTGTTAGAAATGCTAGGATAACAGGCAAGTACGGAGTCAGAAACTCCAGAGGATCTGCTGAGCTTGAAAAGCATCCCACAAACTGAATTCCTTAAGCGCTAAAATATAAAAGCATTACCATAGTAAAAAGGATCAACAGATGAGCTCCCTTAGCTTACTAACCCCTGCCTGCTTCCTTTTAAATTTTATTATAATAAAATATGTATATATATGATATAGCGTATGTTGTTTTAAATATATTCATTGATTGATTTTTGTATTCTAGGGAAGGGTCTACAGGGTGTTCAGGGTCTCACTACTAAATCAGACTCGTGGTGATTTACCTGTTCACAGCCTGCCAAAAGCTGGGATTACAGACATACACCAGAACACCCAGTCTCAACTGCCATCTCAGTGAGCCCCTGGGGTAGGGCCAGCATGGCAGGCCAGGGGACCAAACCTCCGGGCCCTACCCCTGCTTGCAAATGCTTAAATCCACTGAGCTATTTGGCCAGCTCTACTTTAAACATTTTAAAAGACTTACTCCTAGTAAACACAGCCAGCATATGTGGATGACCATTTCCAAAATGTTTGCAGTAGTCCAAACAAGATTTCTGCATTCATTAGTCAACTGTCTTCCTCATGTCCTTAAGAGCCTCAAATTAAAAAAAAGGACTAAGATGTATGGATATGTGTACCAATTACCCATGACAAATTTCCCCATTATGCACCACTAGTTTATGCTGATAAAATGAAAACAGAATATTAAAAATAACCTGTTCTTTCCCCAACACTGACATTACTTGCTCTAGTAACAACATATATTAGCATATAAGTGGTTTTTTTTTCCTTTGGTATGACTTATTTCAGTTAACATCATGTTATCAAGAATCATGCTGCTGAGTACAAGCTCATAAAGATGTACCCTAAAGAGCGTAATAGTTTTCAATCTTATATGTACATTTTCAGTAAATTCTTTTTCTAAATTTTTTTGTTTAATATATTTGGTACACTGGGTCTCACCTGCAGCTCGGACTTGTAGTAATCTTGTTTGAGCCTCCCCAGCGCTGGGATTACAGGTGTTTAGCACCGTACTCTGTCTCCGTGGCCAGCTCAGAGTGCCAGGGCATGGGGCTGGCACTGCATGTCGTGCTGGGGAATCCAACCCCAGACCCTGTGCAATATATACATATATATATATATATATATATATATATATATATATATATATAGTATTTTAGGGAAGAGTCTACAAAGTGTTCAGGGTCTCACTACTAGATTGGATTCATAGTGATCTGCCTGCTTATAGCCTCCCAAGAACTGGGATTACAGAAGCCCCACCATGCCCAGTCTCAATTGTCATCTCGGTTTGCCCCAAGGGTGAGGCCAACAAAGTAGGATTCATCCCAGGGATGCAATGATGTTTCAACACATGCAAATCTATAAATGTAATACACTATACTAATAGTCAAAATGAAAAACCACGTGATAATCTCAACAGTTGCAGAAAAGGCTTTTGACAAAGTCCAACACTCATTTATGGTCAAAGCCCTACTGAAAATTAGAATAGTTGGCTAATACCTCAACCTGATAAAAGCCATTTATATTGAAGTGACCCAATGTAATTCGAAACGTGGAACAACTAATGCTTTTACTCTTAAATCAGGTACAACAAAAAGATGTCCTCTGCCATCACTCCTATTCAATAGAGTTATGAAATCATTAGCTGAAGTCAATAGACAAGAACGAGAAATAAAATAAATAAGAATATGTACCAAACAAGTTAAACTATTATTAATTACAGATGACATTATTCTCTACTTGGAAGACCCAGAAAACTCTACAAAGAATCTTCTCAAATTAATAAACAAATTCAGCAGCATAGTGGGATACAAAGTCAAAACTCAAACATCAGTACCATTCCTCTACACAGATAACAAATTCACTGAAAAATTAGAGAAACAATATCCTTCACAAAAGTAAACAAAAATGAAACACTTAGGAATTAATCTAACAAAGGAAGTAAAAGATCTATGCAACAAAATTACAACCCTGTAAAAAGAGAACTAGGAGGGTTTCCTAAAATGGAAACATATTGTTCGATATGAAGAACCAACATTGTGAAAATAGCCATATTCCAGATTTGCCATACTGATTTAATATTATCTCTTATCAAAATACCATCAATGTGCCTCTTAGATCTAGAGAGAACATTCTTAACATTTCATGGAAGCAACACTGGCCTATGATAGCAAAGGTAATCTTGGACAATGAAAGCAAGACAGTAGACATTATAATCCCTCACTTGAAATTACACTACAAAACTACTGTACTAAAATCGAGAAGAACTTGCAAAAAAATAGAACTGAAGATCAATGGAATAGTTTATAAGTTGTACACACAACTACGGACACACTGAGCCATCTTGTCTTTGACAAAGGAACCAAACATGTTCTCTGGAAGAAAGAGACCCTCTTTAACAAATGGTGTGGCAAAGCCTGGTTCTCCACATGCCAAAAAGTAAAACCCGACCTGAGTCTACCACCATGCACTAAACTAAAATGAAAATGGATTAAAGATCTAAACATTAAAACAGACACATTAAATCTCCTGGAAAAGAAAATAGTGAAAACCTTGAAAATGTAGGAGTAGGGCCCCGCAGGATGGCTCAGTGGTCTAAAGCGCCTGCTTAGGAAAGCTTGGGCGGCTGCAGGGATCGCGGTTAGATCCCTGGCACCACATGCTGCGCCAGCCCTGCCCTGAGGGCAGGCTGAGCCGGCCATAAAAAAATAAATAAACAAACAAACAAAAGTGAAACAAGAAAAAAATAAATTAAATTTTTTAAAAAAGAAAAGAAAATGGAGTAGGCAGACAGTTCATGAACAAAAACCAAACTGAATGGATAACATGTGAAAGAATCAATAACTGGGATCTCATCTGATTGAGAAGTTTCTGAATGTCGAAAGAAATCACCGATAGAGTGAAATGATATCCCACAAATTGGGAAAAACTGTAACCAACATTCACTGAGAGAAAAGATTTCTATCTAAATTATATAAAGAACTAAAAAAAAAAAAAGAAAAGAAATTCAGATCCCTAAATTTAAAGGTCCAAATCAAAAATGGGCATCTAAGATAAATACACACTTCTCAGAGGAAGAAATAAAAATTTCAAATAAGTACAGGAAAAAAAATGTTGCAGCACACTATCCACCATGAAGTACAAATTAAACAAAACTACGATACCATCCCACCTCAGAAAGAATGGATATTATAAGGAAATCAAGTAATAACAAATGCTGGAGAGGTGGTGAGGAAAAAGAATTCTTTCTCCACTGGTGGTGCTTGTGTTGACTAGTTCAACTGGTACAGAAATCAGTATGGAGATGCCTCAAAAAACTAGAACTGATGGGTGATGAGATAGCTCCGTGAACCAAGCACCTGCTTTGGCAAGTACAAGCACAACAGTTCCGTCCCAGGCATGTCCCAGGATGTGCTGAGCCAGCATCTGAGGGGCCGGGGTCTGCTGGCATATGCCTGTAATCCCAGCACTGGGGAGGCTGAAAACAGGAGGATCACTAGAAGTCTGAGCTGCCTGGTTGGATTCATATAAAACCCACTGTTAATTATGTATTCCTGTTCTGAAAGATCTCTAACGTATGTTCTGTTATATGTTACTCTTCCTGTCATTTTTTTCTATTTGTTTTTTATTGTTTCCACTCTTCAAAATTATTTTTAAAATTAATCTCTTTGTTTTATTGAATTTAGTAAGAAATAACAACATGGTAGTTTTAAAACACATTAGTAGTACATTTGTGGTATTTGATACAGTGCATATTGTTGTACTCCTAGTAGTTACACAGCACAGGATGCAGACGTGATAATTTTTCTGATCATTGTTGGGACAAAAATTTTCTTTTCCTTGAACTAAGAGAAAGTAGTTGTATACATAATCCAATGTTCCATAATTGCAGTGGGTTATTGGCAACACTGACAATGGTGGAAGCCGCTGATGTAAGCCTTTTACAGCTCCGCATACTAATCTAGCTGTACATGTTATGTCTCATGGTTAAACATGTCTGCTGGGTGGTTAAGAAGGGCAAGTTAAAGCAAGACCTGTATAACAAAACATATAACTTTTGTATCTCCCAAGGTCAGTCAAATCCCCTCAGGGCTTATTTTGAAACCACATACAGGGGTCTGGCAGGATGGCTCAGTGGTCTAAAGCACCTGCTTAGGAAAGCTTGAGCGGCTACAGGAACTGCAGTTCGATCCCTGGCACCACATGCTGTGCCAGCCCTGCCCTCAGGGCAGGCTGAGCCGGCCATAAAAATAAACAAACAAACAAACAAAAGTTCTAAAAAAAAAATACACATACTTAAAAAAAAAAAAAAAAAAGAAACCATGTACAGCGTTTTGTAGAACTGTAGTTAGCGTCAGCCATCAGGATGAATCGCGGCCATTGCTTGACCAATTTGCTCTCTGTGAAAGCCTGAGAGAATTTTTTCTCTCTAGGTGACTCTCCTAGACATGTTATAGCAGAGGTTCTTTTATGTCCTGAGTTCTCACTGATCTTGAAGGACTAGGGTCAAAATATTGACTATCCTTGTAGCCCTGCTTTTTCTCCAATTTTTCATCCATAAAGATATATTCTTAACCCTCCAGAAGAAGAAAACAAAAATGGTATTAAATGAGAGTAAGAGACTAGGAGAAATGCCGAAGGATTGACAGGCTATAAATGGTATATGCTTAGATTTTTAAATTCTTGTGTAAAATATGTAACTTCTTTTATAACATTCTATAGAGATTTATTAGAATATCAATGATTGATATGTAACACCAATTCCAAGTTAAGTCTAAGATGTTTGATTCTCAGAAAGTCAGTGATGTTAAGCTCAAGTACCTATGTTACAGAGTAATAGGATCGCTAAGCTTTTCAAAATGAAATGGAATGAAGTTTTAAAAAATACTATCACCTTTTCAGGTGATCAAAGAAATCTAGAATGGCCAATTTATTTCTTTAGTCATTATGTACCTGTGAAAGTTAAACTTAACAGTTATTTAGTCGTAATCATGATCACTCTTTATAGTAATATAATGTGCAAACAGCTCTCTAAATTTTAATAAAACATTATAGATAAAATAAACGTGTATAATTTAAAACAATAAATGTGGAATTTTATAGCAATGTATCCAGTTAAAGAAACATTCCTTTTCTCCCTACAAAAACTACACTTGATTGATAAAGTCTCAAAATACTTTTATTGAAATCAATGAAAATCTGAGAACTTCAGTGATGTTTACAGATTATTATAACAGTTTTCTGTGGTAAGACATCAGATTCATTGATTTTTCTACTCACATCTTTATCACACATTTTATAATAACCATGGAAAAAAAAGGAAAATGAAAAAGGATTAACATTAAATATTTGGCATTTCCTCTTTCTCCAAGATATTAAATAAAAGTAGATAACTGGTGGGAAGAGCAGTGGATCCAGGATTCTAGTCCTGGATATTATTACCATTGTGATAGAAATCAGCTTCTTAATTTGAGCAAATAATGACTATTGTAGTCTAAGCTCTTCCGCAGTAACATTTGTAAGTAGATATTATCTTTCCTTCAGTAAAAGTTTTATATGAATAGAGGAGTTGGTCAAGAGTGATAAACTCCTAATTTGACTGGGAAGTCATCCAAGTTCTAAGTGTGGTACCCCTCTATCTACTCTATTTGTAATCCTTTTGCAGACTTAGTAAAGCACAGTTCAATTGCCTACTTATTTTTCTGAGTATTCTAGTTAGCACTATACTATTGAAAGCAGTGAGGTATTTTGGTTTTTTGTTTTGTTTTGTTTTTTCTTTTTTCTTGTGTGTCTTTTTGAGACAGGGTCTCCCTATGCAGTTCAGGCTGGCCTTGGGCTCACTTTTGTGGCCCAGGCTGGTCTCGAACTCGCACCAATCCTGCTGCCTCAGCCTCCCAAATGCTGGGATTACAGGTGTGCACCACCATACCCAGCCAATGAGGTATTTTTAAATACTATTTTACTTAATTGCCTTTGCTTAATATCTTGCATGTAATAGGCCTTGTAGAACTATCAGCACATGAAATAGCATCGTTTCTATCATTTATATTGACTTGAAAACCACATGACATCTTTAAATTTATGATAGGTAGGCAGGCAGGCAGGCAGATAGATAGATAGATAGATAGATAGATAGATAGATAGATAGATAGATAGATAGATAGATAGATAGATAGATAGATAGATAGACAATCGTGACAAAATTTAACTGTTATATCAAAGGGATTACTATTTCTGAAATCTTTCAAAAATTTTATTTATTCAATGTAAGATCTCACTACACAGTTCAGACGCATAGTAATCTTATCTCAGCCTCCCCAGCACTGGGACAACAAGTATGTACCATCATGCCTGGTTTCAGGGTTAGCACAGAACATCCAAGGTGACATGGTATGCGGTACTGGGCATGAAACTTGGGTCCTTGTATTTGCCTGGCAGGCACTTAGACAACTGAGCTGTCTCCCCAGCTGGGATTAATTTTTTTATTTTGTTGGAAATCACCCGTTTAATTGATCTCATTAACACTAACGCCTAAATACTTAACATCATTCTTACCAACAGATATTAACCAGTAAACTCAGTTACTGTCATTCTCTCAAGAGTAGTACTTGAAAATAAGAGACTGGGCCAAAAACCATATTCTTGACAGGCTACAATTTTGTATTTCCTTGAATTTCCAAATATCTGTGTCAAAATTGAAAAAAAAAAAAAAAAAAAAAAAGAATGTCTTCCCATCACTGGCTGTCATGGAAGTGGCCCTTAGTCACTGATTAAGTCACCAAATCAAAAGTAATTTCCCCACAGCATGACCATTGTGAATTTGTTAATGTTGATATTTTCCCAAATGATAACTTGAAATGTCATTGAACATATTTAAAGATAACTTCATATCATTATACTTATATTTAGTACTGAATATATAACCAAATGGATTTTAGGAGACATAATTAGGCTCCCCAGTATAATAATATTATTAAATTTCCACCCCAAACAGAGTTACAGTTCACACATTGTAGAAAGCTATGTTATGACATTGAGCATAACAGGCTGACAGTGACTTTTCTTTCTCACACTTGTCCTAACTCCTACTTGTTCAGGTGAACTCTTCTGAATTTATAAAAGACAACGGGAGCTCCCTGCCTGTAGTTGTGGTGTAGTGTATCACATATTATTCTGTGCACTCACACTTCATGTATACTTTTTAGTGCTCCTACTTGGTGTGAAAGTTTCATAATAATTTTGCCTTTTGCCTCTAAAGCTAACCAGGATGATGCCACTACCTTCTTCCATATACTAAAGATAGCATCAATTTTTTGGCTAACTGGGCAAACACAGATAAGAGTAATAAAAGTCACAAGCTATTTTTATTGAGGGCACAAATTGGGATATTTATTCTCTTTCAAATTATGGCATACAACAGGAATAGTGCTTTATATCAGTTCTACTTTGTTTAAAAATGAATTTCATAGTAAGTTTCAATACCAGTAAAATTGAAACATATTATAATCTTTTTAATTTTTTTTTTCTGTATCAGGCATCAAACTTATGCCCTCATACTTACCAGGCAGGTGTTCATACCTGAGAGCTATGTTCCAGGCATGTATAAGCCGAAGTACATACGAATTTCATGTAAAAAACTGAGGACTGCCTCAAAATCCTTACAAGCCAGGTAGGGGCTGGGGAGATAGCTTCGTGGCACAAGTGCCTGCCTGGCAAGTGCAAGGTCATGAGTTTGAACCCCAGTCTCCCCACAAAAAAAAAAAAAAAAAAAAAAAAAAGTCATTCTAAGCTGGAGAATTTAGGAATTTAAATACATGAACCCAGAAAGCATAAATTATAATTTATCGTATTTTTCTTTGTATGCATTGTTTCTGAACACCAATTAGCATGCATTTTGTTTAAATACACACACAGCATGTAAGAAATATTTTATAGTATAACTCTTCTATTGTTATACCCTTATTTAGTTGTACATCTATAGGAGACAAAGTAAGAATGGGCCGTTTTTACAGTTATGCTCAAAGATACAGATTCATGAGTAGCAGTCCCTAATCCTCAGAATTAGGACTTATAAACACTTTTTTTGGATTTTTTTTTAAAGTACACAAATCTAAATAGTTATCTCTGGAATAATTCTGTCTTGTTTAGATTTTACTCAGTGCTTATGGATCTTCGTTTGTCAATGAATCTTTGTTTGTGTTTGTGGTACCAGGGATTGAACTCAGGACCCTGTGCTTGCCACGCAAGCACTTATTCTACTGAGCTATCTCCCCAGCCCCTCCAGTGAGTCTTCTAGACGTGTGGTAATATCAAAATTATCTGAAGTTCATTTCATTTTGCAAAGTCATGTTAAAGCAAAACAAACTCATTGATGAGCTCCAATAATTCTAAAGAAAATCAAATAACAAATGCTTATGCTATTTTTCCACTCACAGTAGAGAACAAATTCATACAAAACAGGGCCTAGCAGGATGGCTCAGTGGTCTAAAGTGCCTGCTTAGGAAAGCTTAGGCGGCTGCAGGGACCAGGGTTCAATCCCCGGCACCACATGCTGCGCAGCCTTCCCTCAGGGCAGGCTGAGCCGGCCATAAAAATAAATAAATAAACAAAATTTCCGAAACTAGAAAAAAATAAAATAAAATAAAAATTAAAAAAAATTCATACAGAACAGAAGCTCTATAGCATACCCCTGACGTGGACGTCATAATCACTGCTATGTGAGAACAGCCCTCTTATGACTCCTGGAAGTAAGCATTACAAAGCTGAAGTTATTAACAATGAACATTCCAGGGAATTTTATTCTCTTTTTCTTATATGCCACTGAACGAAAAATAGTAAGCACTAGTATAAGTGGGTCACAGTATCCACTGAAATAATGCATTTTGTGAAATGAAATATGGATTTAAAATAAAACAAATGGATGCAGCATTAAAATATAGACGTATAAAAGGTGAGCGCTGAGGATACCTGGCGGCCTCGCCGAGCCGCAGGGGTAGGCCAGGCAGGGTTATCGTTCCTCATTTCCAAACGTGAATGGTTGGGATTCATTCAGCAGCCTTTGTTCTCGGCGCGTTTTTGTTCTCAGTGCCAGGTGCGCCCTGCAAGAGCAGACGCGAGGGGGCCGTGCTCGTGGGGTTCCTCCACGTCAAGCTGTCTGGTCTGCACTGTCATCTCTGGAGATGTTCAGCTGGCCGGCATTTGTCCTCAAAGGGCACAGGCTTGGTGGCCAGGCAGCCTTCCCCTCTGAAGGCCTGGTCAGGACCGATGGACTTCTTTCTTTCTCTCTTTCTTTCTTTCTTTCTTTCTTTCTTTCTTTCTTTCTTTCTTTCTTTCTTTCTTTCTTTCTTTCTTTCCTTCCTTCCCTCCTTCCTTTCTTTCTTTCTTTCTTTCAAAATGCATTTGGTACAGGATCTACAGAGCCCACAGGGTCTCACTACAGAGATGGGACTCAGTGATCCTCCTTTTTTAGCCTCCCAAGTGCTGAGATTATAGGTGGGAACTGCCATGCCTAGTCTTATTCGCCCTTGAAATCTCCCCTCTCCCACCTGGGGGCAGGGGCTGGCATGGCACACCAGGGATCAAATCCTGGCTACTGCGCTCTGCCTAAGCAGGCACTTCAGCCTGTTGTGCTATCTTGATGCCCTGTTTAATTCTTGAGAAATCAAACTTCTGCTTGAGATGCATAATCCAATGCCAGTTCTACTTATTTGGATAACTGAAAAATTATGTAGGTTTGCACAATTAAGTTAGGTCTAGTATCATTTTCACTTAATAAATGAGGAAAACAAAAAATCTAATTATTTGAGCAAACAAAATCACCTCACTCAGGGTCAGAGTCTCAGAAGCAAACTGTCTGCTCCTAGATCTCTAATCTTTAGATACTTGGAATATTGTAAACCAGGGAAGAGAGAGTTCACAGTGGATTCTTTCCTGACTTCAGGAGCTTTTGTGTTACCAAAAATCTACTTGTGGGGCCTGGCGGGATGGCTCAGTGGTCTAAAGCACCTGCTTGGGAAAGCCAGGGTGGCTTCAGGGACTGCGGTTCAATCCCTGGCACCACATGGTGCGCCAGCCCTCGGGGCGGGCTGAGCCGGCCATAAAAATGAGTGAATAAACAAACAAAGGTTCTGAAACAAGAATAAAAATAATAAATAAAATAAAAAATTCAAAAAAAAATCTACTTGTGGTTTAATCCTCAATGAAATCAACGTGGCGATCCATTAACAAACTGAAGTTAATGGAAGGATTTAATGGAAAGAAAAAAGGAATTGAGTACAGATTCATAGATGGATAGGATAGCAGATGGGTCACAGACATAGATGACAGAAAGATGACTGAGGAGTTATAGATTGATAGATGGATTGGGAGAGAGAGACAGAGAGACAGGGACAGAGACAGGCAGAGACAGACAGAGAGACAGACACAGAGACAAAGTCAGAGACAGACAAGAGAGACACTCAGAGAGAGACAGACAGAGACAGAGAAAGCAGAGACACAGAGAAATGACAGAGATGGACAGAGCTTAAAACAAATTCAATAAACTTAACAAATTCATAAAGCAGTAACACCAAAAATGTTTTAATATTTAAAAAATAAAATAAATATTCCGCAATGCAAACAAGTATAGAAAACATGAAAGTTCACTCTTTTTCTTAAGGAAAAAACTGCCAGTGATAGGGCTTGGGGTGATATGGCCCAGGTGCCTGCCTGGCAAGTATAAGGTCCTGAGTGTAAACCCCGGTTCCACGGGAAAAAAAAAAAAAAAATCCAGTGAAGACATCTCTGACTAGCAGGAGGTCTAGTATAGAGGAATTTATATCATCATTTTACAGAGGACAAAATAAACACGGGTAGATGTACAGGATAGCGGTAGTCCAGGATGTATTCTTTTAATGGATTCCTAGCCAACTAAAACCTTAACGGTGAAACTCTAAATTCCTCCAAGCTCTAAATGCAATTTCTTTACTTAATTACTTTTTCAGGACAGTAAGGCATTTGGGCATTCGCCCTGTGAATATAATTCTCAGAATTTATTTTCCCCATTTCTGTCAAGGTTATTTGAATGACTTTTCTCTAATTCTTTATGCAGTACAGGTCACAGGGTTATTTGATTTTAATTTGGAGGTTTTATAAAACCTGATAACATTTCTAATATATAGCAAAACATGCATATACATGTAAAAATACATAGCCATCTTCTCTCTTGATTATATATATTTTTTTAATTTCTTAAAGGAATCAAAATAGTGATAGCAAAATCAGCATTAGAAACAATACAAGGCCAGTGACATAGCTCAGTGGACTAAACTCCTACTTTGGTGAGCACAACGACCAGGGTTCAATCTCGTCTTGTATGCTACACTAGGGAACACCTAGCCAAGCTATAGACTCTGGGTGCAGTGGCACACACCCGTTATCCCAGTGCTGGGAAGGCTGAAAACAGGAGAATCGCCACGAGTTCAAACTATGTAGTGAAGGGCTGGCCAAGTAGCTCAGTGGATTAAAACACCTGCAAGCAGGAGCAGGGGCCAGGGATTTAATCTCCAGGCCTACCACGCTGGCCCCGCCCTTGGGGCAGGCTGACACAGCATTTGAGACTGGGCATGGTGGTGCATGCCTGTAATCCCTGCTCTTTGGAGGCTGTAATCAGGTGGATCACTACAAGTCCAGTCTAGTAGTGTGATGCTGAACACCCTCTAGACCTTTCCCTAAAGAAAAAAAAAAAAAAATCTCTGTAGTAGTGCAACCCTGTACCAAATACGCAAATGAAAGAAACAAAGAAAGAAACACAATTTCATGAAACAAAGCTATAAGAATTCAACAATGATTGCTGTATTGCATTATGTTATCTTCATATTAGTTTTTTACTTTTTCTTTGTGTTCATAAATTTGTTCACTTACATCCATTCACAACTATTTTAATCATACATGAACAAATGGCTTTTATAAAACACTGGCTCTCATATCTTCTCTACTTAGTTTAATTATAATTTAAATCTTTTAGCTTTAACACAAGCAGGAAAGGAACTATATAATTTGAACGAAAGATATGTTTTACTATTTCAAATAATATTCTCATGGACAACACACACTATTTCAATTCTTTTACAAATGCTGGATAAATGCATCAAATTAATTTTCAAGGCTCTAGGTAAAGACAGTCATGATATGGGCTGGTGAGATAGTTCAGTTTAGGCAAACTTAGGCAGGTGCAGGGGACAGTGGTTAGATCGCAACTACCACATACTACGCCAGCTCTGCCCTCAAGGCAGGCTGAGAAGGGGTTGGGGGAAGAAGGTAGTCATGATATAAGTGTATGTCCTATAAAGGCAATGTAAAAATATTTGAGTACATTTATATGTCTGAATCTAGGTCACTTTTTTTTTTTTTTTTGTATTATGGCCAGCTCAGCCCACCCGAGGGGTGGGGCTGGCACAGCGTGTGGTGCCAGGGATTGAACTACGGTCCCTGCAGTTGCCTAAGCTTTCCTAAGCAGGTGCTTTAGACAACTAAACCATCTTACTGGCACCAGTCACTTTTAACTTTAGCTTATTGTAAACATTATAGTCACCAAGGAGGTCTAACACTGAGATATTCATTGATTAACTCAATATTAGGTAGGCAACTTTTTGCATCTCAGTATTGCTCAAGTTAATAATAGAGGACAGTATCCCCCAGATTCCCTGCCAATTCATCTCACCTCCCAAACTCCCCCTGTAGCTCTCTCTCTCCCGCATGTACATAGGCAGGCACACACCTCTCAAATACATGTTGAATGGACTACCAGGTGTGATCACACTGCTTCAGTTTAACAAATCTGAAAATAAGAACAAAAGTAAGAAAAATGGTGATTATGTAGGTGAAACACTTCTAGAAATTAGCACTGATTGTGTTAAGTGTCCACAAAATCCACAGGCTAAAACTATAATTACTGGCTGGAGGGTCTGCAGAAGGGAACCTTTAGGGGGTGATTGGGTCCTGCAGGGAATACCTTCATGAATAAGTTTAGCATCCTTGTGTGAAAGACAGGACAGCATGGCACACGTTCCTAGAAACCCCGACTATACATGTTTGTGCATAGAGCTGCTACTGTGTTGGGTTTCATGTACAGCAGAGCAGCTCCCTAGCTACATTTACTGAAATTCATTGAAACAAGAGTTTGTGAAAAGAGAAAGTAAATATAACAAAGAAAAGGAAAAGGGCCATGAGATAGCTCAGCAGACTAAGAGCCTGTTTAGACAAGGGCAGAGGCCAGGGATCAATGCCTGGCATCACCTGTCACACCAGCCACACCCCTGGGTGTGCTGGGCCAGAGACAGAGTCCAGGCATGTTGGTTCCTCTCTGTAATCCCAGCAATGGAGAAGCTGAAAACAGGAGCAGTGCTATGAGTTCAAGCTGCAGACCTCGCACAAAACGCAATCGATCAATCAATCAATTAATACAGAGAAAGAAAGAAAGAAAGAAAGAAAGAAAAGAAAGAAAAGAACAAGGAGAGAGAAGATACCAACACAAGATTTACTTCTTCACTTTCTTCTCTCCATAAAGAATATAAGGATACAGAGAAAATGACTGTCCCAAGCTAAGAAACGTCAGACACCAAAGGTCAACACACCTGATCTTGGTTTCCTAAGCAGCCAGATCTCGTAGGAACTATTATTTATTGTTTAAGGCAACACACATTAACAGTTATTGCTTAAGATCATTTTTGCTTCTTTTTGTAGTAGGTCAACCCAACAAAAATGTCAGTGACTTTCAAAATTTGACTATGGTCTATGTGTACATTACTAATCTTTGACTTTGAAACTTTTATTTAATTTATGGTAACCTTCAGTTTCCACTAAATCTTAAGATGAATACATTTTCTCAACAGAACATGCATAAAATTAAATGTCACAATTTAAAAATCTTGGTGCACTTAGTTTTACAAGGACTAAATGCATGAATCTTCTTTTTTATATCTTGAAAGCATAGCATATAGTCTTTCTTTTTTTTAAAAAAATGTACTTGGTTGTTGCAGGGTCTCACTCCACAGCTCAAGCTCCTACTGATCCTCTTGTTTTCAGCCTCCACAGCACTGGGATTACAGGCACGCGCCACCACGGCCAGACTCCGTGGCTGGGTCAGTGTGCCACGGCGTGTCTGATGCGGCATATAGTGTTGGGGATTGAACTGCACTTCCTGCATATGGATAAGCTTGCCTAAGGAGACACTTGAGTCTGCTGAGCTATCTCACTGGTCCCCATACATATATTCTGATAGGGTTTCCTTTTAAAACTTCTCAGTTGACAGGTTTTAAACAATAACTCTAACACGAATTCTATTTTCATCAATCACAGTTTGTATTTCAGGTTGTTATGATGCTGAGCAGGGAACCCAGGACATTTTCACTAAGTTTACCTAGGTACACATTTTTTAAAAAATATTTTGAGGAATCTCACTTCTCACAGAAGTGATTTTGAGGAGTCATTTCTGCCTTCCAGGTTAGACTTGATCTGCCTGAATCCCAGCATACTAGGGTTGCAGGCTGTATTATCATACCCACATCAAGTTTTTACAGGTTCATATGGCAATTTTATGAATGCAAACCCATAATTATTTACTAGCACTGCTAAAACCCTCCACAAAGCGCATTCAAGTGACAAGTAATTATTTTTTCTTAAGAATTTTTTATTTTATTTTAATTTTTTTCTTGTTTCACAACCTTTATTTGTTCATTCACTCATTTCCATGGCCGGCTCAGCCCGCCCTGAGTGCAGGGCTAGCACAGCATGTGGTGCTGGGGATCGAACCGCGGTCCCTGAAGCCGCCCGAGCTTTCCCAAGCAGGTGCTTTAGACCACTGGGCCATCCCTTCGGGCCCCAAGTGACAAGTAATTATGATGCAAGGCCTTGCGTGGCAATCCAAATCTACTGGACAAGTGACACTAAGTCAGACATAGCTGCACCACTTCAATTAAGGCTTTGATTCTACATGAACCACCTCAAAGTAGCTGGGACATTGCTTTGGTCAACTTAAATACTGTGGCTCCCTGTCGGAGAGACATACAATCTTTATGCCCAAAACGTTCATGCATACCAAGCAACAAGACATGGTTAAATGAAACAGCAACAGTTATTGCACATGAGGCCGTGTGACCAATTACACATGATTAAAACGACTTCCCACATCGACATCCACAGTACTCGTCCACAATTTAGCATCTCAACTCAAACATTACACATGTGAAACAACCACTGGCAGCCCAAAATAGTAAGCCTGCGTAGTTGGTATTGCCAGTACACTTGTGCATGAGCAAGCAAAGGATTCATGGTGAGAATGCAGAGCTGCAGAAGCCTGAGGATGGTTTGTAAAACTTGTTAAATCATTTAAAAAGTTGTTTAAAAAATATACTTCTTGTTGTAGACCTCCACTGTACACACAACATTATTTTATTTATTCTTTTATATTTAGGGAAAGGTCTCACTATTAGATCAGACTCATGGTGATCCACTTGTTTACGGCCTGCCAGGAACTAGGATTACAGGAGCATACCACCATGCCTAGTCTCAACTGCCATCTCAGTGGGCTCTGGGACTGAGGCCAGCATGGTAGGCTATGTGCCTGCTTGCAGGAGCTTTAATCCACTGAGCTGTTTGGCCTGCCCTTGTACATGCAAACATTAAACATTGTTCCCTCTGTGAACATGAAAAGGAAACATATAATAAGGAAATTTTCTTCCTTTTACAGTTTATGTACAGGTGTCCCCCCAAAAGCTTCATGTAGTCATAGAGCAGCTTCTGGAACATGGAATAGATTATTGGAGGTGTGGATACTGCACCTGCCCTGGGGCGGGTAATTTGCAATCCAATGTGAGAGGGGGAAAGAGGCTGGCTAGCTGCCTGAGCTGCAGCTGCTCCCTTTGCTCTTGTTCTTTGCAGCCACCATGAAAGTTTGCTCTTTCCCCTGTGGTGCTCTGCCTTAGCGCCAGCTGAGTATGGCCCTAACCCCCAGTAACTGAAGTAACAACGCGGACTGTGTGGCAAAGGAACAAACTTTCCTTCCCTAATTTTGAGTGTCAGGCATTTGTCCCAGCAATGACAGAAGAGTAACTGAGACACTTTCCAACAGTTATTAAAGGCAACATCTTTAATCTAAGGTATTAAAATGTAAGGAGTACGATATTTGAAAGACAAGATCACTGTCTCTGCAGGTTTTTGAGAAATTCAAAAAGAACTACACAGTTATGTTAATCGAAGTGGTTATTTTGTACAATACAATGATAATGTCCTTGATATTTAAAAAATTACAGTAAGCTATAAGTATCAAAAAAGCAAAGTTTTCTGGAGTGGTCTATGTAGGAGTTTGGGGGGCTAATATTAGCTAAAATAGTGATGCTTTCAGGACTTACATTATTGTACTCTCCAGCTCGTAAATATGGGGTGTGCTAAAGTATAGAGTACAGAGTTTTCATATATGTACAACAACAGTGGATGAAGAAATATCTCTTAGCAGTAATACAGGAGGCTGTAGCCTCTGGTTTTACCACCTGCATACTCTAGTATTATTATGTAAGTAGAAGTCTCTCTTGAGATACTGGGAAGTGATTAGAATATGCAAACTGACAGAGTAGCTTTCATCGGACTCTTACAGTACCACGCGAGGAAGGTCCATTTGTGGTGCTGGTAGGTTTAACAAAGCTGGAAGGATGGCACTCTTGAATTGGGCAACAGTTCTTCACACCTGGCTCAGAGCTGCACTGTATTTAGTATATAAAAGCAGCTGACACAATGACTTTTTGCAGGCCTACCCTGGCACTGGAGTCTTTCCATTAATTTGCTGCACTAGGTCATAAAAGATCTCATAACAGTTATTTGTGATTTTACAGAGGATTCTAAGAATGCACATTTGTTCCAATGTCTACAACTCTTTCATCTTGCAAGTTGTATTACCAGCTCTGATCACTGAAACATCTTCAGTGTCTCTAGCTTGAAGAATCTGTTTCCCCATATCTTGCAAATCATCAGTTGTGGACTGTGCTGCAGTGGAATAAACTAAAGAAAAGCCTTGTCCATTTGTAATGTGCAAATCTCTCATTGCTGTGACTTATTCCACTCCTGCAGTATCCAAAATGTCACACTTCTCTGCACTTCCTTCTGTAAGCTTTCTTTCTATATGGGTCTTCTAGTGTAGGACCATATTTTTCAAAAAAGTCTCCTTGCGCAAATTGTACAGTCAGAGCACACTTCCCAACACTGCCTGAGCCAAGAACGATGAGCTTATACCCATGCAAGAGGCCAAATTGTCCACCTGGGTACCTCTCAAGCTGTCACCAGGTCACCGCAGCCAACAGTACCCAGCGTTCAGCCTGGGTCTCTGCTCCTAGCACCACGGAACTCCTGCCACTGCCTCTCAGGCTGGTTTACATGAAGTTATATGACAAATTTTTTCCACAAAATATAAAATACTCCACAAATATCCAATGTCAAATACTCTTTAATATTCTTCGAATTAAAGAGTAGAATTACTTATATTGAAGATAATTTAACAGCAAATTTCTGTGGCTTGAGTGGCCAGAAAGGGCCCGAGAAGGGTGACAAGAGATTAAGGGTGAAAAAGAAAGCTGGGACTGGGAGGGCCACAAATCTCTGACGGAGGGGAAGCGACAACCCAACCAGCTTGCATCTATATTTATACACAGCAAAATGAGGAGAGTGCACAAAGGGGTCGAAAGTGCAAGGTGTCAGAAAGCAAACGTTTTCCAGGGCTCTCTGTGCTAAATTTAGCAGCGAGGAGCACAGAGGCAGGGCCCCTGCTCTACTGACTTTGCTCTAGTCCTCCAATATGTCTGCGTGACTCCGTAGGGCTCCACGCAGGCTCAGCCACTCCCCACATGAAGAGTATCATCACTGACTGTTACAGAAATTTATTTCATTACTATAGTGACAAAATGCTATTAAATTTACACCTCTTGAATCAGAATTTTCATTTCTGCTTCTCACTACCTTTTAGCATAGGGAACTGATATGTTGTCCTCATTTTCCTTGATTTCTTAGAGGCGATTTCTCTCCTAGAGGCGAGTGAGTGTAAGGGGGCAGAAAGGCAGGAGTGGGCCTGCCAAGATCCCCAGCCTTGGGAACACAAAGCAGGAAGGGATGGACTACATCCCGGAGCAGGAGTACAACATGGAAATTTTCACATAGCATACAAGAAATTAAACCGAGGAAGGAAAGCTGGCAGTGAAAGAACAGCAGTTAAGGCTTGGAAAATAATTATGATGCCACTAATGTCACTCCTAGGAACACCATAGAATGGAGAGGTGAGAGAAATGCTTAGGAAGAATATGAGCCTATGTTCTGTTTTTATCAAGACTATAATGTCTAAACAACATTATGTTAAAAATTTGTGGGCCTGGGAGATAGCTCAATGGCATAAGTGCCTGCCTAGCAAGCACAAGGTCTTTAAAAAAAATGTTGGCAATGAATTTGACTTTTTAAAATGTTAGTAATATTTTTTTTTATTTTTTAACGTTTATTTAAAGAAAGTATCAATTAGAATTAAAGAAAAAATTACAAGTAATGGAGAATTTCACTTGATAAAGTAATATGGATTTCACAGTATTTGTTGTAATACATCGTGTTGTCTTCCAACCAGTTATTCCTATTACCAGATATATGCACGTAAATTTGAAGAAGAGAGAAGAAAATAAAGAAATGTGGAAGAAATTAAGATGAGAAAAACTAGAAAAAAATTGAGAAAAAGGAGAAAAAAACAAATTAAATATTAACTGCTCCTTTTATAGACCAGTAGAAATGCACACTACTATTCTGTTTACTTAGATAAATCTCTTTGCCCTATTCCCTATTCTGTTCTCCTCAATCCAAGAACTCTTTCCTTTTAAATGAGTTCACTCCCTTTTCCCAGTATCTATTGTACCCTTCAGCTTCCAGTTTTCTCTTTCAGGTTCTCATTCTAAGGAGTCACTAAGATGTTTCTACATGCTCATCCAATTTATTTCACTTCAGCCTAAGTTCTCTAGTTGCGTTCATTTACCAACAAAAGACTCATATTTATCCTGTTTCATAGCTAAATAAGACTTAATTGTGTAAAAATACCACATCTTCTTTATCTGATCTTCAGTTGGTGGACATCTGGGTTGTTTCTAGGATTTAGCTATGACAAATTGCATTGCTATAAATATGACTACACATGTATCACTGTGGTGTAAGTGTTTTGGTTCTGGAAAATCACCAGGAGGGGAATAGCTGGCATGAATGGGATCTCCAATCCCAACTTTTAAAGGAATCTCCATACTGATAGCAGAGTGGCTGGAGCAGTCCACACTCCAACCAATAGTGCAGAAGGGTTCCTTTTGCTCCACAGCCTGTCCCAGCATTTGGTTTTGGCTGACTTCTTGATGTTAGCCATTCTTTCTGGGGTGAGATGGAATCTCAGTTTTGTTTCAATTTATATTTCTCAAATTATCAGTGATGTTGAACATTTTGTCATATAATTACTTGTCATTTTTATTTCTTCCTCTGAGAAGTCTATGTTCATCTTAAATGACTATTTTTGAGTGGGTCTTCAAATGCGGGAGCTCTGCCTGCTTTAAAATTATTTATATGTTCCAGATATAAGACCTTTGTCAGACAGGCTGTGGGCTATAATTTTTCCCCCAGATTGTAGGTTTCCTTTTCACTCTGTTGGAGATTTGCTTTGAAGTACAGAAATTCTTCAAAACGATAAGATCCCAGTTCTTCATTCTTTGAAGTATTTCCCATACAGTTTGTTTTTTGTCCATGGACTGTTTACCTACCCCTATGTCTTTAAAAATTCTACATATATTATCCTTCAGAAGATTTCGAGTTTCTATTTGAATATTTCACTCTTTGATCCATTTTGATTGTAGCTTTGTGAATGGTGATAGGTATCAGTCTAGTTTTAGCTAGTATAATTTCAGGTCAAGGATTGTGATACCTCCTTTGTTTCCCAGGATTGCTTTTGATATTTTGGATTTCTTCTGATTTCAAATGAGTTTTTCTTTTTCTTTTCTTTTCTTTTTTCTATGTTAGGGAAGAGTCTGCAGGGTGTTCAGAGTCTCACTAGTAGATAGGACTCATAGTAATCCACCTGTTTACAGTCTCCCAAGAGCTGGGATTACAGATGTGCACCACCAAGCCCAGTCTCAATTGCTACCTCAGCATGCCTTGGGGGCTAGGACAGCCTGGCATGCCCAGGGATCAAATGCTTAGCCCTTGTACCTGCTTGTAGGTGCTTTAATCCACTGATCTATTTGGCCTTCTCCAGTTCCAAATGAATTTGAGGAATGTTTTTTTCTAGCTCTGTGAGATATACTAATGGCATTTTAATTGGGATAGCATTGAATCTGTATAATAATTTTGGGAGCAAGACCACTTTCGCAATGTTAGTTCTTCCTATTCAGGAGCATAGAATATTTTTCTACTTTCTTAAATCTTCTTCAATTTCTTTTTTCATCATATCACAGTTTTCACTTTATAAATCTTTTATATATGTGTGCTTTATATTTTTTGGATATTATTGTAAAAGGTGTGGTTTCCCTAATTTCTCTCTCGGCAAGTTCATTTGTTTGTGTACAAAAATGCTAATGATTTTTAGAGTTGCCTTTGTATCCTGCTATGTTGCTAAATTTGGTGATTAAATCTACAACACTCTTTGTGGAGTTTTTGGGGTCCTCTATGTGAAGTATCATGTTACCTACAAATAATGACTATTTTGCTTCTTTTCCAATCGTTATTCCTTTTCATTTTTTTCTCTTGTCTAGTTGTTCTGGATAATGTTTTCAGAACTATTTTTGAACAGGAGTGGGGAGAGTGGATTTCTTGTTTTGCTCTTGATTTTAATTAAAGACCTTCAGTTTTGCCTGTTTAGTATGATGTTGGCTGTTGGTTTCTCATAGATGGCTTTTATCAGGTTGAGATGTAGACCATCTATTCCAATTCTCTGTAGGATTTTTATCATGTGTGAGTTCTAGGCATTGTCAAAAACTTTGTATGCATCTATTAATAATAACATGTGGTTTTTCTTGTTGGTTCTACTAATGTGTTGCATTACATTCACGGATTTGAATATGTTGAACCATCCTTGTATTCCTGGGATGAATCCCACTTCATCATGATGTATAACCTTCTTGATGATTTGCTGAATTCTATTTGCTAGTATTTTGCTGAGGTTTTTGGTTTCTATGTTCATTAGAGAGATTGGCCTGTGGTTCTCATTTTTAGTTGGATTTTTCTTTGATTGTAGAATCAGAGTAATACTTGGCTCTAGAAATGTGTTTTGGAGAATGGCTTTTCTTTCAATTTCATTTGAGAAAAGTTGGCATTAAGTCTTCTCTAAATTTGTTATAGAAGTTTGTGGTGAATCCACCATGACCTGGGCTTTTCTTGTTGGTAGATTTTATTGTATTTTCAATTTTGCTTCCCATTATTGGGTTATTCAGAGTTTGTATAGCTTCTTGGTTCAGTTCTGTCATTTCATATGTGTCTATGCAACTGCCCATTTCCTCTGGAAATGTGTTTTCCATCATTTGAGAGTAAAGAATTTGTAAGTAAGTATCAATGATCTTCTGAATTCCTTTATGGACTGTAGTAATTTCACCTTTTTCAATTGTTATTACATAAATATGTGTTTTTTATTTTCTTTTCTTGATGAGATTGTCTAGGAGTTTATTAGTTTTATTTATCCTTGCAAAGAACAAAATCCTTGCTTCCTTTATTTTTATATTGTTTTCTTAATCTCCAGTGCATTAATTTAAGCATAAATCTTTCTAATTTCCTGTCTTCTTTGGGCTTTGGGTTTGACTTGATCTTCTTTTGCCTGGAGTTCAAGCTGCAGTATATGATAATTTATTTGGGCTTGTTCTGTTTTCCAAATGTGTGAATTTACTGCTAGAAATTTTCCTCTTAAGACAGCTTTCATGGCATCCCACAGGATTTGGTAAGTTGCATCTGCATTTTTGTTCGATTGTAAATATTTTGTGATTTCTTCTTTAATTTCATCTGTGACCCACCGGTTTTTTTATGATATTGTTATTTAATTTCCATGAGTTTATGGTGTTTTGTAGTTTCTTTTGTTAATATTTTTCACTTTTATTGTACTATGAATGAATTGTTATCTCTTCCTCCTGAAATTTTTCTGTAACAAGTATGAAGCGACCTTCTCTATCTCTTTGGATGATTTTTGGTCTCAAGTTAATATTGTCAGCAAACAGGATAGTTATCCCTACTTTTGATTTTCTGTAGCATGGAGGATTGTTTTCCATCCTTTAACTTTTATTCTGTGAATTTTCTTTTGAGTTGAATGTGGTTTTTGTATACAGCACTTCGTTGGATTTTGTTTATTAATAGACTATGCTAGTCTATTTCTTATGATTGATGAGTTGAGGCCATTTATATTAATGGTTATAATTGATATGTATTGGCTTATCTGTGACATGCTATAGATTCCATACTTTTTCTCCATTTTCAATTACTTTCTCTGTTTGGTGGTTCCATTCTGTTGTTCCTGAACCTGTGACATCTTCTGTTTCTTTCTAGAATATTTGTCTTTACTCTTTGTAGGGTTGGTTTGGTGGTCATGAATTTCTTCAGTTTTTATTTGTCATTGAAGGATCTTATTTTGCCATTGAATTTGAATGATAATCTTGCAGGGCACATCAGTCTGGGTTGGAAATTATTTTCTCTTAGGACTTGAAATATTGCACTCCATGCTCTTCTTGATTTGATTGTCTGTGTTGAGAAATCTGCCATGATTCTGATTGGCTTTACATTGTATATGATCTATTTCTTCTCTTTAGAAGCTTTTAATATTCTATTCTTAGCCGGGCGTGGTGGCGCACGCCTGTAATCCCAGCACTCGGGAGGCTGAGGCAGGAGGATCGCTGTGAGTTTGAGACCAGCCTGGGCTACAAAAGTGAGCTCAAGGCCAGCCTGAACTGCACAGTGAGACCCTGTCTCAAAAAGACAAAATTAAAAAAAAATATTCTATTCTTTTGTTGAACTTCTGAGGTCTTGATTATTATGTGTCTCGGTGTAGATTTATTGTGAATATGGCTGAGTGGAGTTCTGTATGCCTCACTTTTCTGTATGTCAGTTTCTTTTCTCATGTTTGGAAAATTTCTTGCTACTACTTCTGCAAATAGTCTCTTCATGTTATTTGTGCTGTCTCTCAGTGCAACGTTGGCACCTGTTATTTTTATATTATTTTTCTTTGCATCATCTTGACATTTCTGAAATGCCATTTCCTGGTTCCTTTTTAATTTTAAGAGATTTTTTTATTTCACATACACTAGCTACACCACTGTTTTGAGCTGTGAAAGTCTATCTTCAGTTTCATTCAAGTAGTTTTTCCAGCTTTCAATGCAATTGTTTATTTTCTGGATACCTGTTTGAGTCTACTTCATGCATTCTGATTCTTTCTTGTATTATTCATTCAGTGTTTCCATCAATTTTATGTTCTCTGTTTTTCTATCTATAACTTCTTTAGCTGTGCTGAGAAATTCTTCAATGACTGTTGTCGTTTCTTTTCTTAAAAAAAAAACAAAAAAACTTTATTTATCTGTGTTATGGCCCACTCAGCCTACCCTGGGGGTGGGACTGACGCAGCATGTGGTGCCGGGGATTGAACCGCAGTCCCTGTGGTTGTCTAAACTTTCCTAAGCAGGCAGGCATGTTAAACTGCGGAGCCATCTTGCCAGCCCTGTCTTTTCTTTTTGGACCTGAGAAATTAATTCTGATTTAATTTCTTCTATAGCTCAATGGACTTGCTTTTTATGTTGTTTTTTTTTTTTTTTTTTTCTTTAGTTGCTATCATTTCAGAGATTTCAAGTGTGTGATTTCCAAGCTCTAGTATGGCTTTGACTCTTGGATTTGTTCTTGGTGGACTAGAAGATTGAGATCGCTTTTTGCTCCTGTGTTTTGGCATTTTTGAAGCTCTCAGTAAGCAACCAGATAGTCCCTTGGGCCACCCAGAGTCCACCAAAGTTCTTAAATGGCTCCAGGAAAGCACCACACCTATTCACACTGGGTCCACAGATCACAGCTCTCTTGCATCCTTCAGGCCACTTGAAGTCCTCCTAAGTTCTTACAACTTTGGACAGGTATCTGCAGAAGCTACAGGCCTATGTTCTGGGGCCTAAGGAAGGTCAGAGATTACCAGATTCCTGAAGGCTGCCTAGAGGCCGCCAAAGAACTCTAAGTAATATTTTAAAAACAAATCGGTATCTGTATTAATATGCTGAGTTGTAAAAGGTTCAAATCAACAGCCCCTAACAATGCCAGATGAACTGATAATTCATAACTGTTATGGACTATTGGACTAAATATACAGCTACTTTCTCTGTGCAATGAAAAGAAAGATCTGTATTAATGATGTTTAGACAAGAAATCATGTCTGCATCTTGTGCTCTGAACAACTACAATGATGATAACATTATGCAATGTATTAACTATTGTAAATAATAATAATAAATTTGAAAAAAATTAAAAATAAAAATAAAAACAAATCTATTGTCATTTTAAAGACTGCCAATTTGTCATCCATCAAAACTCACCTTTTCAAATAACGTCTCTGTTTTGTCTGGAACACCACAAAGAGGTAATCCCTTATGCGTGAACAATTTTATGGATGGAAGCATTATTGGTTTCTGTAGCAATGTCTTCCACTTTTGTAAAATTTTTCAATACAATTACTTTTCTTTCAATCATATATCTCACTTTCATTTCTTAATTAAAGTTAGAAGAATTTTGACCCTATTCCTGCTTTCATCTGTCCCATGGTTACTTCATCAAATTATCCATTTCCTTCAATCATTTCATAATATATTATTGAATTTTCTTAACCATTGAGACAGAATTCCTCTGATATAACAAAGTCATTATATACTCTAAAAATTACAAAACTAAGCCATAGTATAGATTTAATATATCACATGCTACACTTATTTCATGTTTATGTAACTATCTGATTATATTATGTATTCTATTGGGTATGTTAAAAAATTAGAATTTACCTTTCTGAGGTATCTTTAGTTACTGAAATCAAGCAAAATGTATCAAAATGATTGCAAATAAACCATTAACATTTTAAATGCATTTCTTACTTCTCTTACTACCCTTTTGTAAAATCATTCTGACCCACCATTCATTCTTCCTGCCCTACTAAATTGAATAAGCCTGTTCTTTAGAAGGTGTAATAATTCTACTATATATCCATTAGTCCATGTACAATAGGCAAGTTGTTCTACAATAGTCTGAATAAGCCAGAGGTCAGCTTCCTGTATTTTTCAAGGTTATTGAGATGACAATCATTTGAGATTATACTCTGCTCCATACGCACCATCCATTCTAAGCATGCTAACTGAAGCCTAGAGTCTGAGGTAATATTCTATTACTTGTTATTGATATCTGCTTCTCTGCCAAGGTACTTTACATTCATATTTGCTATTGAATAATGTGATTAGGCATGTAATAAATAATGTAAGTTGCTGAGTGTATGAGATGAACTATAGTGTGATAACTATGCCATTTTCTCTCAGGGAATTTCCGTGTTAAGACTGTCAAGCTCTGTGCAGTTCAGTGCAACGTTAACAGCTTCTATGTTAAGGACCAGATAATTGAGTTCTTACTCCATGTTAATTTAAACAGGTCATTTGCCTTCCTTAAGTTAGCTTTCTTATTCTACAACGTGATGATAATAAAGCTATTTAACCTGTAAGGTTTATTATGGTCTTTATAGATCATAAGGAATATATGTGAGGTGCTTAGTGAAGCATCTGACATATAATGAATATTTCACACGTTTTAGCCCAGCTTTCAGTGCAAATTTCACTATCAACGTTGTATATTGTCTTGGAAACCAGATTCATCTCTTGGACAAGTGCAGAGTGCTACTATCTTGTTCACAAAATATCACTACTACTCATCTTTAGTTGCTAACATCACTCTAGTTCCTATACAGGAGGGGAACCCTTCACAGTCATGTTCAAAATGCCTGGTTTGTGAAGGGAGACTTGAAGGAATTTGAAATTTTCCTAGCTACTTTTTTCATTTTGTACTGGGATATGAACTGAGGACCTCACACTTGACAAACAGCACAGTCCCCCTGAGCTATATCTATGGCCCTGCTATTTCTGCTAAGTCTCAAAATTTATATTGTAAATGTTTATCAAGGTAAGTTAAAAAATCTATTATTCTGTTTAAATAAAAAAACTGTCATTAATATAAATTCAATTGTACTAAATAGCATTTCTCCCACAGAAAATAGGTAAATAAATAAATGGAAATGGATCATAGACAGATTGAGAAGGACAAATGTGAGTGAAATTGTGTCTCTTGTCTGATGCTAAGTGACAGGAAATGGACGAAACACACATTCCTTCCCTATGAGTGCCTTGGCCCACTGCAGGGGATCACATGTTTTTCCTCCATGATTTGATTCACTATAAAATACTGGTATAGACCATAGAATCTGTGGTATCTCCTTGTAATTTTAGAGAAAAATAAAAATTCTCCAGGTTTTTTAGCTTTAGCACCAAAAAACACCTGCTGCAATCCAGCTTTTCCCTCATTTCTTACATCATGGTAATTGTCAGCTGCAGCTGAGTGCTCACCAGGCCACCTTTCTGGCCATCTGATGGACTCTGTCGATGACTTATTATGGTCATTTGTAACAACTGTTATTAGCTGGCTCCAAACAGCAAGTGTTGCATGTGGAGAGAAGCCTGCAGTGTCCTTCATCCATCACACTCAGGCTTCTGTGTTAAAACCAAAGACAAAGCAGGCATCCATCATGCAATATTTTATCTTAGGCTTTCAGTTGTTTATACTTTCCATAGTTGGCAATATGCATTACGTGCTAAACTAACGTCAATGTATCTGTTTCCCCAAGTGTATGGACATGTTTATTCTGCAGGAAGCACTGAGCAAGGTGGTGTCCTCTAATTGTTTATGTTCAATCTTCTTCCACCATGAGGGAGCCATCTCAGAGACATGCACTGTGGCATCTGTGGCTAAATTATGATGGATGAATAGGAGCGCATTATGCATGCTTTGATCAGGAAAGCACTTCATCTTGTACTCATGGTAATAAAAGTGTGCGAGGTGGGGTACATCCCTGCCCTCAGTCATTTGAAAGTCGTTCAGTATTATCTAGAGGTGCTCCATCTTAGCTCTTGTCACTTGCTAAGAAATGACAAATTGGAGCATGCAATTAGCGAGTGTTCATGACATTATCGGCATGGAACAGAATCAAGTTCCTTTGCAACAACACATAAACATTTTGACAAGGGAATATTTTTAAGAGTGGTGTGGAAATGCAAGGAATGACTATAGTACTCCTAGCACAGTTAAGGGTAAGGGCTTCTGCCTTATGACCTGAGACTTCTACCTCATAAATATACCAGGTTTCTACCCGAATAATATCAGGTAAAACTGCACTTATCTTTTCTTCATTTTGTTTCATTATAAGTGACTTGAAATAGAAGAGTTATCATCTCCAATAAAAAGAATTCAGAGTTTAATCAACTCACAGGAGCTATGTTTAATTCATTTAAAGTTTCTCTTTGCTTCCACCCCCTCTTCCTTTCAGGTTCTGAATATGAGACATGCACACACACACACACACACATACACACACACACACACACACACACACGAATTTGACTCTGAGTTGTGTGTGTCAAAATACAGAGAAAATTAGAAAGGCAAGCGGACAGTAAATGGATCTAGGAAAGTTTTAAAACATTTACAAAACAAGGAGTTAATTGCCTTTGTTTGATTGAACCAATTCGAATTCTCAATAGAATATAACTGAAAAGATCTATGATGAGCAGGATGGTGCACTCATCTAGGTAGAAAAAATACAAGATATTCAAGGCAAGAAATTCAAGGAAGAGTTCAGTGGACGGACTAGAAAGAGGAAAGAGCAGTGAAGACATTAGAGAGTGATGTGAAAGTCCAATGAGAAGAGTTACCTAGGATGCAAGATGCAATGAGTGTTGGGGACACATGATAGGCGATGTTGTAGGCCAAGCATTTTAGGAGGCGAGTGGGGTGCTAGGTTTCTGGCTTTGTGTTTTGAACATGAGACAACAGACATAGGCACATATGCATAGTCAGAAAAATGCTATTTACAGTTCCATGTGCATGACAACGTTAGTCACAAGAAATATAGAAACAAATATCCACAGAAAGGCCAGGGACAGCTGCTGTGAGTTGAGCCTAGGCCCTCAAGCATGCTGTCAAGCACTCTAGCACTGAGCCACGTCTCCAGCCAGACATTCTTGTTTTTATTCATTGGTGCAGATCAAGTCCAGGGTGCTGGAGAGGCTCTACCCCGAAGTTACACTTGCATTCCTACCAAGGTTTGGACAAGGGTATCTTTCCACTTGTGACAGCATGGATGAACCTGGAAGATGTTATGATTATGACGAAATAGTCACAAAAGAACAAATTCAAGGAACAGAATAACGGTGCATGCCAGAGAAAATGAGTGAGGGTGAATGCTAAAGTTTAATAGGTACAAGATACTCTTTGTATGAAATTGTGCCCCAAATCAACAGCACTGCTTTTTGTACTTAAAAACCATTAAGAAGGTAGAGGTTCAGCTCCGTCACCTTTGTGTTGCTGGTACAAGCACCGGATATCCATGATGTAAAAGAGGAGAGGTTTGTTTTGGCTCACAGTTTGAGTCAGTGAATTGTTGAATCTGAGGCAGGACTGGCATTGCAGTAGGGGCATGGTGGGAGGAAAGGGGCTTAACTGATTGAAGATTAAAAGCAAAGTAAGAAGAAAGGAGTTGCGGACACAAACATGTCTTTGCAAGCCACATCTTCTGCTCCGTCCACCAAGCCCCCTGCCTAAGTCACACTCATTCCTGAGTTTATCAATAGATTCACTACTCACCACCCAGTCACCTTCCAAAAGCCACACTCCGGACACATGAACCTAGGTGGGGTAATTTGTGATATATGCCATAACAGTTCCTTCTAAGAGTTCTTTCCCCCAGTCTTAAAGAAAAAAAAAAAGTCACTGACAGAATACATTTGAAATGCACATATTGTGTGGCTTGTCTATCCAGAGTAAAGAAATTCTACATATCTAGTTGCAAATTATAAACTGTCTAATTAAAATATAGGCAAAGGTGCGCAAAAGAAGACAGTCAAGTTGCTAATAAGAGAAAGAAAATGTGCTTAACGCAGTTCATCAGAAAGGTGAAAATTAAAGGCTCAACTGGGTGCCGCCACATTTTCCCAGGGAAATGCTAAGCTTAAAATGACTGACTTTACCAAGTGTTTACAAGGACACGAAACAAAGGCACTATACATTCACATATACCAGTGCAAATTACGCAACTGGAGAAGACTGGCAATTTCTTTCAGTTACGCTATCTGCTTACTCAAGGAAAGCACAATTCAATTTCTAGCTGGCTACCTAACATAAATGTGGGTATATATTTAGACGTAAGTGACAGATATAAAAATACTCCTAAGATTGTTTTAATTAATATACAAAGGAAGACAAAATACCTATGAGAAGGAAAGATAAATTATTATATGAATTTATAAAGTAATAATGCACAAAAATGAAAAAATAAAGCATTGGAGCTTGAAGTACAGTCACTCATAGAACACTTGTGTCACATGCCTGAGGCTCTGGTCTGAGTTCTCCAAACCACTTGAAAAGTCAGTAAAGGAATGCTGCATATACTCACCTTGAAAAAATCTAACAGAAGATTTGGGGCACAATGTCAGACACAAATGCCTAAATGCAAGATGACTAAAGTAATTCTTTTATGAATAAGTAAAATAAAACTATGTTCAGAATAGTTGCAATAATTCTGTCCAAGGAGAATCTACTGATTAGAATAAATTCTACAAAAATATTCTGAGCTGATAGAATGGATCGTCTGGGGCTGTGCGTGTCATCAAGTGCGTTTCCCGTTTGCTATGGATGCGATGATGCATGCAAATACACAAAGTTGATCACACACTTAAGATTTATGCATTTCAATAAGTATAAATTTAGTCTTAGCAATGTAGGTCCAGAATCTTTCATTAAGGCAATAATTCATTTCATAGTTATATTTATTAAAATGTGAATGATATCTTATATTTGCATATTTTTCCAAGAGAAGACTTTGTAGTTTGAGATTTAATATTTCATTTAATATTACCATAAATTTGTAATTGAGTAAGTAATTTACAGCTGAGTAATGACATTACATGTACATATCACAATTATGTAATTTAGGTAGAGTTGTCTTCATTTTAAAGTACTACAGACTTTTACGTGGGTTGCCTAATCCACATAATTACTAACTAATATACTAATGGACTACACTATACTTGGACTCTTACCCAAGTCTATTTGTAAGTAATATAATCATCATTCTTAGGTTGATCATTTAAAAATATAACTTAAGATAAACTGTTTATTCTGTTGTTAATTGTCAATATTCTATTTATTATATTGAAAATTATAAAGATTTCATAAAATAGACTGATCAAAGTCAGTTCTGCCTTCTAATGTGATTTTTAAAACAGGACTATATGATCTGTACACTGTGAAGTCTGTGGTCACTACCCCTCAGCCCTTCCTACTGGAAAAGAAAGGACAGTGTCTTCCTTCTCCTCATGCTTCTATAATCTGAAATCTCATTCCATAATATCTTATCAACCACTAGTAATTTTATAGTCATTTTTCCTTACTGATTAAAATATTTACACCTAGGCTGTGGCAGGAAGATCACTGTGAGTTCAAGGCCAGCCGGGGCAGGTCGGCTCAAGGTCATCTTGACTGTATAGTGAGACCCTGCCTCAAGAAGACAAAAAAGAAAAAAGAAAGAAATTTGAAAAAAGGAAAGCATTTACTCCTCTCGTTTACTTCCATTGTTTGCATCACTGCCACTTCTGCCTTTCCAGATCATTCCTTTTATTATTAAGCTGCTAAACTTAAGTTGACCTAAATACACATAAAATCTTATACATTCTGGAGTCCATATGCCGTTCTTACTACACTATAGCTCCACATATCTCCACTAACCCTACCCTATAATATCTAAACAGTTTTCATCACTGCTTTTATCTGCCCAGTCTAAGTCAATATATTAAATCTCATCCGAATGGATAAATACCCTACTCCTGCTTCCCGTTAATTTTACCTTAGTTTAGCTTCAGAACACTGCAAAAATTCAACAGCACCAATATCGCATCACTCATGTTCTAAACTGCCTCATTACTACCCCTTCAACACGCTGGTTCTCTATATAAAAGACAGAATCAAGTTCATAAAATCTTACCCCCTTCCCCACCAGAGGTATTTGTCTGACCATGCTAATCACAATGCTGTTAATCACAGGAGCACTGGCTTCCTTTCTTGGAACATGTTGGGAGATTTCTTTCTATGCATATTCTTCTTTTTTAAAAAAGCTTTATTTATGTATGTTATGGCCAGCTCAGCCTGCCCTGGGAGTAGCGCTGGTGTATCATGTGGTACCAGGGATTGAACCGTGGTTCTTGTGGTTGCCTAAGTTTGTCTAAACAGGTGCTTTAGACTGCTGAGCTATCATGCCAGCCCCTATGCTTATTCTAATGTAACAATAATCCACAAACTTGGTGGCTTATAAACAACATACATGTATTCCTTACAGTTATGAAGGCTTAGAAGACCACAAGCCAGTGGCCAGAAGATATCTCGTGGAAGAGAAAGGTGATGATTAAGATTCCTGTGAACTAAACGGTGATACAGGACTGGAAAGGTAGGCTGAGAAAATTGTGCTGCTGGTGTTGTCAGCTGAAAGCAAACTGGTTTTGGCTGTCCCTATATAGGGACGTGTGTAAAGAAAAAGGCACTTGCCAAAGGGATATTTTTAACCAAATGTCAGATGCAGGTATTATAATCCAGAAAAATTACCACGAAAATTGTGGATGAAAATCATAGAATTTTTTTTCTCTGATTATTTTGGAAGCCAGAAGTTTGAAATCAAAGCATAGATCGGACTTGACTTCCTCTTAATGCCCAGGAGAGAATTTCTCTTGTCTTCTTCAGTTTCTGGTTGTTTGTGTATTCCTAGTAGAATCAGCTCAACTGTAGTCTCTGTCTCTATTTTCTCATGACTTTTTGATCCTTTTTGTTTATTTCTCAAATAATCTCTGTTTCCTTTCCTTAAAAGACACTTATTCTATGTGGAGCTGTATTAGTTACTTTTTGCTCGTTGCTGGGACAAATACCCAACACTCAAAATGAAAGAAGGAAAGGTTTATTTAGCTCACAGTTTGTGGAGGTTTCAATCTATATTCGGCTGGCCCAAGGCTGAGTGGAACAGAGCAGAGAGCATCCAGTTCGTGGCGGCGGAACAGCAACAAAATGGCGGCAGAGGCAGCCAACCAACATGGCAGCAGAGCAACAGCAACAGCTAGAGCTTCAGTCTGTCTCTCTGTCTCTCTTTATATTACATTCAGGCTCTCCGCCTTAGCTCCCACCCTACCCTAGGCTACACCCATAATCCCAGAAGTACTTCCACCCATAATCCCATCAGTACTAAAACCCATAATCCCAGGGATCATGGATCAAGTCTCAAACTCTAGAAGTCCCTGCCCAGTGACTCCATGAGGCTTTGGGGGGACAACTAGACATAAACCATAACAGGAGCCTATAGCAAATCTATAATGATCTCATCCTAAGATACTAAGTTGATTATATCTTGGCTATTTTCAAATAAATTAGCATTCACAGGTAAAGGAGTAGAAGGGACACTAAGACTTAAATCTATTTCAAAGCACAAGACAATTAGTACAGGCTACTTACATGTTATGAAACATTCTAGTCTGAGATGTATTGCTCTTCTCCAACAAAGGAAAAATAATTGTCTCAAACTCAGTTATTTTTGGCGTCGGCTTGGGAAGAGACTCAGAGGCACATAGGTTTGAACTTTCTGCTCTTGTCAAACTGAAAGGGCTGGACCACTACCTGCACAAACAGTGTAGGTGAGAATTTTTTCTTGCCTTGTGGCTTGGATCTGAAATGCAGCACAGGGGCCCGGCGTTCAGTGGTCTAAAGCGCCTGCTTGGTAAAGCTTGGGCGGCTTCAGGGACCGCGGTTTGAACCCCGGCACCACATGCTGTGCCAGCCCTGCCCTCTGGGTGGGCTGAGCTGGCCACAAAAATGAGTGAATAAACAAAGGTTCAGAAACAAGAAAAAAAAATTTTTAAAAAAATGAAATGCAGCACAAGGCACATCTGTAGTAAGGGGACAAACGCAAGCTGACAGTCTGCTCTGAGGGGTGATTGGTCCACAAGGGTTTGAGTGTCACAACATGAAATGATTCACTGATGCGATGATAAACTGATGACATTATTAGCAGGCCCCTAGAGCAGGTCATGGGGCTCTGGCTTGGGGAGACTGCTTGGTTCTCTGTCCCTTCCTTCCTGGCCCTCTTCCCTTTCTGCCTCCTGGCTGCTATGGAATCAGTAGATTTGTATGTCTTTCCATTGCAATAATTCATCCTTCATGGACCTAAAAACACTGACCTGGTCAAACACGTACTGCACCTTCCGAAACTCTGATCCAACATCAACCTTTGTTCCTTTAAATAGTTATTATTCAGGTGTTTTGTCACAGAGATAAAACACCAAAGGCCTATTTCAGATGACTGGTATCAAGTGGTTTATTCACTTGTCCTGGTTATAGATACTGAAAATAAAGCCAGTAAAAAATATTTAGAGAGAATTAAATGTGATGCAATTCTGAGTGAAGGAATTCTGCAAGAATACTTTTTATATCATCAACTGAAGTCATGATATTTTCTACTGTATGTATTAATCCTGTTGTGCAAATTCTCGGCGGTGCTCTTTTTGGGAATATATTGTGGGGCAGATGAAGCTGTATCAAGTCTGAAATTAAACAAAGTTCTGAACGGCACAAAATATTACAGAAGATAGTATGGGTGTTGTAACTATTTCCAGGTAGCTTACATATAACTTTATTTAGATTTAAAGAACTAATGAAATCTAAAACAACAAAAATCTCTGAAATTTTTTTATTTTTTGAAATTTTTAAATTGGTGTTATTTGTAAAAAGTTATATGTGAATCCATCTGACAAATATGTATCGATAATAAGAACATATGAGTTTTCCACACGTATTCTGAAGATGTTTCTCAGGCAGCTTTCGTGTCTTAGGGGCTCTGGCCTTGCTCAGTACCATTCGGCAGACCAATTTGCCGCTTCAGCTGGTCCATACATTTTTCTATTAGTTTCCTACATCCTGGGATCAAATTCTCTTATAAAAGACATTTGCAACATGAAAATAGAGAGCTGACCTATACAATCGTCTTTGCCAAGGCAATTTTGCTTGATTTGCAACTAGAGGCTAATAAAGGACTTTGTTTAATAAAGTAGTCTTTCTTTGATCAGCATAAAGCAAAATTTGGGTTTTTGAATCTGTAAACAGGAAAGAATAAAGAAGCACATACTAAGGCAATGGGAATTATTTGGTACTAGCATTTGATAAGTAAGACCAAGGAAACCTATGAAATCCATTTCTAATAGCAATTTTAATTCTCAGGAAAATGTTGAGGTCCTCACCTCGATGTAACTCACTCCCTCAACTACAGCTGTTCTTTCCCGATTGTGTCCAACTAGGAAAGCAGAATCATCAGGTTGTGAGTCCAGAGTCTGTGACATAAACCTGACCTTGATATTCCTACTCATTGCCTCTCAGGGAATTCTAAGTCTTAGGTCAGCAGTCAGATGATATTTGCTAAAAACATGTGCTCTGACAGACAAAACAGCCTGAGTTCATGTGCTCAGTGTCTGCCTTCCTGTAAATCATGGGCAATTATTTCACAAACTTTTTAGAAAGTTTCTCAAATATTTTAGCTTCTTCATATTGCTAAAATTCAGTGTTCCTTTAACCTTGGCCCAAAAGAGACAAAAAATCATGATCAAGTAACTAATAATCAACAACAGAATAAAGACGAATGCTTGTTTTAACTTTCTCAAGGAAAATGAAATGAAGAGTGTATTGTATTATTTTTATGTATTTGATACTGGTCTTACTATGCAACTCTACCCTATTAAGGTATCTCCAATCAATGACTTTACTAAGCTGCAGCATAAAATGTTGTATTTCAAATATATCAATCAATCATAGAATAACAAAAAATTAAAAAAATTGTTCAATCCCATACATATGAACAAAAGTACATTTTACTTTCACCTCTTTGTCTATCCTAATTACTGAGGTCAATGAGAATTATTTACTATTAGAATTTGATTAGCAAGACCAAGGGAGTCTATCAAATCCATTTTTTTTTTTTTTGTCTTTTTGAGACAGGGTCTCGCTATGCAGTTGAGGCTGGCCTTGAGCTCACTTTTGTAGCCCAGGCTGGTCTCGAATTTGCCCCAATCCTCCTGCCTCAGCCTCCCGAGTGCTGGGATTACAGGCGTGAGCCACCACGCCCGGCCTCAAATCCATTTTAATGTGAATTTTATTTTCAGGAAAACATGGGGGATGGGTCTATCTAGCAGAGAGATCAATTATTCACCATGATGAGCTATTAATATTCTTTATTCCTTCCTTTTTCAATCAGCAGAAAAAGTAATTCATAGCGTAAAGACTAAATAAACATCAGCATGATGAATTGCTTCAATTTAATTAAAGCTGACATATTTTGTTTTGAGAAATACTAGCATTTGGATTTTGTAAAAAGGGAAACAAAATATTTATTTTTTTCCAAACTCTCCTTGAGAGAAGAAAGACATACTTTTATATCTTTCTCCCATGGACTTTACTCACAACCTGAGCTGGAACAGAATCCTTCCCTCTCTTTGTCTCATTTCAGTAACTATGAATGTGATATAATAATTGTAGTATAATCCTGAATGAGTTATGTGGATTACATTAAGTAATATTACATTAAGTAATATTCAAAAGAAAATGGTCAGTATAGTATTTGAAACATAATAAGCAATAGACATAACTATTACTTTTACTTACAGTATCATGTGCAATTATTATGACTTTCAGGAGAATTTCTGTAATGGCTGTTCACATCTTTAGAGAAATACATATTTTTATGTTAATTATCTGTTTTGTAATGATCAGTTCTGCTGACTATCCTACTAACTATTCAGATCTTCTCATAAATACAATTTTCAAAACAGTCCAGCTGAGCTGGCCTGATAGCTCAGCAGACTAAAGAGCTTGCTTAGGCTGAATGCAGTGGCTGGGGTTTGATCCTCAGCATGCTGGTGTCACCGCCAGTGTGCGCTGACATGTTCATTGAGACTGGGTTTGGTGGTGCGAGCCTGTAATCCCAGCAGTTGGGAGGTTAAAAACAAGAGGATCATTGCATCTGATCTGTGTAGTGAGACCCTATAGATCCTGTCTTAAATACAGACAAAAAATAGCCAAAGTGATTAAAAAATGACAAAAACAATGGTTCCTCAATATTCATTATTAATTGGTTATTAGAGGCTTGAAAAATATCAAAAAACTAACAAGTGCTAAATGAATAGTTTGGCTGGACTTCAACAGAAAAGATCCAGTTTGAGCATGAAGTGCCAATAGTGAATATTGGCACAGTTTTCTTTTAGAACTTGTATTTGGTTGTTATAGTCTCACTATGCAGCTCAGACTCATTGTGTTCCTCCTGTTTTGTAGCATCCCTAGCAGGGAGATTACAGGCATGCGACACCACCCCAGACTCTGTGGCAGGCTAAGGAAGCCCTGGCCGGTGTGGCATGAGGAGCCAGGGATCAAACTGCAGTCCCTGCGCTTGCCTAAGCAGGTGCTTTAGCCCACTGAGCTGTCTCACTGGCCCCTGGATGAAATTTTTAAGTCAAAGTCTTCTGTTACTAACTTCAGTACATTTCAAAGCAGAAGGCTATAATAACTGTAATTTTAAAATTTTACTGATTTATTATAGTCAGAAATGCTTTCTGGCTCTCCACAAAGCTTACTTTCATTTCAGTCTTTCTGGAAGATGCAACTCACCATTTTACAGCATGCTTAGGTAACAAGTATTCGCCAATTAAAATAATACATTGCAAAATGCTGTCTTCATCATTGTTGTTCAGAGTACAAGATGAAGATATGATTTCCTGTCCAAACATCATTAGTACAGATCTTTCTTTTCATTGCACAAAGAGAAACTAGCTGGATATATAGTCTAGTAGTCCATAACAGTAGGATTATCAAATTGCCCGGCATTATTGGAATCTGGTGACTTGAGCCTTTTACAAGTCAGCATATTGATATAGCTTTCCTTTTTATAGGTCATGGTTAGACTTTTCTGCTGGATGGTTAAGACCAAGATAAAGCAAGACCTATGTTACAAAAAAAAATACTTAGTTTTTTTATCTAACAAGGCCAGTCAGGTCCCCTCAGGATTTACCCTGGAACTATGTAGTGCAGTTTGCAAAACTCTTGTCAGTGTCAGCCATCTGGATGAATCCTGGCCATTGCTTGACCAGTTTGCTCTCTGTGAAAACCTGAGGAAATATTTTCTCTCTATGTAACTCTCCTTAGGCACACTGTACATCATCGATCACTATTTTGTTAAGACAAGAAAAGAAGGATGACTAGTCAGTTTAGTCCTGCAGAACACACACCTGCTATCTTCACATCACATTGCCTGGACTCAGTCCTTCAATGCCACTATTTTCATTCATGAACAAGGAGTCTTAACTATATGTATAAAAACTGCATTGAACTATCTGTTGGTTGATAACAATGCCCACAACAGTGCTGTAATTCCTATCTTTTTTACTTTATTTTATAACCCAACGCTTATTATTACTTCTCCACTTCAGTTTTAATCAGGAAGGCATTAGTTTGTGTATGGTGTAACACATCCTAATGCCTTTCTAGAAAAACATGGTATAAAATGAAAGTATTTTTTTAAAACTTTGAGCTTTTATCACTGTGTTGATACCTTTAACCCCCAAAATAAACACGTTAAATTGTGAAGTGAACAAATGTTAAATGATACAGACAAAATTCTACTTGCTTAACCCTGGAATAGGGTTTAAACAGGTTTTCCATGTCATATAGTTTTGTCATCATTATTTTGTTCATAGTGTCTCCTTGTCCAGCACAACTCCTGGCTATGAAACTGACAATGTTTTAACATTTGGTTCATTTCATAAACTCTTTAAAATGAAGTCTTTAATCTAGGAAAAAAATAAAGACTTGTCTTTCTTGATACATGGAATCCATTTACCTCACATTATAGCAGGACAAAAATAAACTATAAAAGCAAGAAATAAAAAAAAATTATAGTTGTGTCTTTGTCATAGAAGATATTCTGTTATGTTACTGATAGCATAAATTTGTGCTAGAAAGACCCTACAGCAGAATCCAGATTACGTTCAGCCAATATAAAAAGTCTGTGGACCTCTCCAATTTTTTAAAATTAAAAAATGTTAAAGCAAAATTTAAATATTATGAATATTCTGGACTACAAGCCATTCTAAGCTGATGAAATTTGCCTTCTGTTTGGGCTGTAGCAAGACAGGAAAGTAGTATTTATCAAGAATAAATGTCTAACATTGTATTAAATGTAATCAGACAACGTTAAATTCTAATGTATGCATGTATATGAGCAGTTAAAATATTCAGTTGCAAACTTGTAGAAAGTGCAAATGTATCATAAGATATGTATTTTTTTAAAGAATTTTTTATTTTATTTATATTTTTTCTTGTTTCAAAACCTTTGTTTGTTTATTCACTCATTTTTATGGCCAGCTCAGCCCACCCTGAGGGCAGGGCTGACGCAGCACGTAGTGCCGGGGATTGAACCGCAGTCCCTAAAGCTGTCCAAGCTTTCCCAAGCAGGCGCTTTAGACCACTGAGCCATCCCACCGGGCCCAAGATATGTATTTTTTGATTGCTCACAAGATACTTGTCAAAGAGACCTAAGATGACTTCACGAATATGTTTAAGGAAGCCATACTCACCTTGTCAAGTCTCGTGGTACAAATCATATGTCACAAATTATGCTCTGTCAGAATGAGGGACTATGGTAGTGATATAAGACGCAGAGTCTGCTCTTGTCTGTCTTAATAACTATCTGCATTTTCAGAATGCATTAAAAGATTTACTTTAGAGTGGAAAATCCTAGTGGAAACTTTTGGATTTTTCTATTAATATTCATAGTACTTCACATTTCTATAATAAAGAGTATTTTACAATTTATTTCTTATGATGGTATAATGATTGATATCAAATGGAGAAGTCTAGAAACTTAACTAAGTCATTCAGCAGTTGTACATCCTAGCATGTAGAGGCCATGTCCTTACTGTCTGGGATTTGTTCCTTGTACTAGTTTGAGAAGTTCAGAAGTTTAACTTAAGTGACAGCAGGGGGTCACAATCTTCACTTGATAAAGGTCCTGAGGCTGTGCAAGAGATATGAATGCTGCACCCACTCTAGGGTGTGTGGACGACACACAGTACAGAGGAAGAAAGAACTTCCCTCCCCCTATTTTTCTGGATTTTTGTCTTTTCTGCTACTATGAATGATTGCCACTCAGCAATACCACCCTGCCTAGGAGCCAGGTCATTATGGACAGAAATTTCCACAAATAGCAGATGAAATAAAACCTTTCCCTCCTTAAGTTTGGGTATCAGATACTTATTTTTTCCCAGAAACTTGTAAAACATGCCTTTGACCCTGAAATACACTTCTTCCTTTCAAACTACTTCTAGTTCATTGTGTAATGTAATTTAAAAGTGAGTAGTTTCATTACTAATCCATTTATTCATGTATCTACTGTAGTAGTTTTTACAGTAGAGTTTATAATAGTCCCATTCCTCACTTTTTAATGCAATTATTAATGCAATATAATATTCAGCAAGAAATTTATTTTGAACTAATAAGCAATCTTTAAAAAGTTAACCTTTGTTTAAGAGCCAGAAAATCTCTAAAATATGTCTACTGGATGAAATTTTAAAGAAAGCCACACCTGAAAAAGAAACTCAGTTTTATTTTATGCAAGCAAAGTAATTTCTAACAATTGCATCTCAATATAAAAATAAATTACTTTTAAAAGAAACCCTTAAAGAAACACACAAAAAAATCAAGCCCATATCTTTCAGAGGACAAGACTTCAAGGTTTATACTGTAACGTCATTCTGTTTGTATATGCATATCTAGAATATTGGTCAGTATTTCCAATTTGGTTAAAAACACTAACACTAAATTTATCCCAAAGTCCAACATGACAATGCAGCAGAAAGAATCCATGTTCCAGTTTGACTTTTTATAACTTTTACAGAAAAATGCTCCTCAGAGATTAGAGTAAGTGGAACTCTGGAGGTAAATACATAAATTGCCTTGGAGGAAGCTCAAGACACTTTTAACTCATGCACTGAGAAAAGAGAGGAAAGCTTGAATAATTTCCGGTGAAATGCTAGGCATGTTTTCCTCTCAAGAGGAATAGCTCAAAACAAACTTGCAAACCAAATGTTAGCCAAACATCAATCATTTAGGTGTACAGCATGGGACATCTTGGTTATGACAAGTTACAATGGCATAGACCATTGGAAATTCTTAACCTCGTATAGAAACGTCAGCGCTTAATTTTGAAAGCTGTAGAGGTGCTCCAGTTTTTTATCTTAGTTGTACATGCATTTTAAAATGGATTCTGGAAAACTCCTGGTTTTTATTATATTTGCTCCAAAGTTATTTTGTTAATGAGCACCAGTAAAGTTAAGTATATAAATATCTTGTTTATTGGTTGGAAATGAAAGATATAGAATCCAGGAGCAGAAAATGAAAGCTGAAACTACTAACTCAGGCCAGCATCAAAGGACCAAAGGATATTTCCTCTCCCTCTCTCTCTGTCTCTCTCTCTGTCTCTCTCTCTGTCTCTCTGTCTCTCTGTCTCTCTGTCTCTCTGTCTCTCTGTCTCTCTCTCTCTCTCTCTCTCTCTCTCTCTCTCTCTCTCTCTGTTTCCTTTTTGCTTTCTTTTAAGACAAGATCTCACCGTATAGTTTATCTGGCTTTGAGTCCACTATGTAGCTCAGGATATCTTTGAACTCATGGCAGTCCTCCTACTTGTGTCCCAAGTGTTGGGTACTACATTACAAAGATGTCATTTAAGTTACAATTTAGGACATTTTGGTTATGGGAAGTTATAATGGAGTAGCTTGTTTTAAATTTTCACCCACATAGAAATTTCACTGCTTAATTTTGAAAACTGCAGACCTACTCATATTTTTTTTATTTTTAAAAATATAATGGTATAGTTGTGATATATGTATTTAGCACAGGATCTACAAGGTTACACTAGACAGATCAGACTCGTAGTGGTCCTCCCATTTTCAGCCCTCAATATAGTAAGTAGTAATAGTAAGTAGTAATATAATAGTGTCATAAGTCATATATAGTGTATGTAATATAGGAACAGTTTCTCATAATTTTTTTATCCAGTTCTATTGGATGCCTGTGGTTCAATAATGTTCTTTCATCCCTGAGGCTGAAAGGTTTTTCTCATTTGCTATATTTTCTTTTCTTTTTTTCTTTTTTTTTAAGAATTTTTCATTTTATTTTATTTTTTTTTCTTGTTTCAGAACTTTTGTTTGTTTATTTATTTATTTTTATGGCCGGCTCAGCCTGCCCTGAGGGCAGGGCTGGTGCAGCATGTGGTGCCAAGGATCGAACTGTGGTCCCTGCAACCGCCTAAGCTTTCCTAAGCAGGCACTTTAGACCACTGAGCCATCCTGCTGGGCCCAAATGACAGTTGAACTTTTCTTTCTTTTTTTTTGTTTTTGTTTTTGCAGGACTGGGGATTGAACTCACAACCTTGCACTTGCCAAACGGGCACTTGTGCTACGGAGCTGTCTCCCCAGCCCACTATATTTTCTATTCAATTAGAATTCTCAAGCTGAAGTGGCCTGTCGATTTCTGACCACCACACATCTAGCCTCCACTTAAGTTAGTTTCCAGCCAGTCTACCGTACGATTACAAGTAGGCTTGAACGGCATTATGTACGGACTATGTAACTCAGGTAGGGTAGCTTTACAAGAAGAGCGCTCTAATATAATGCCTCTCAATACTTGGACGTTTCAGTGAACCATGGAATGAAATTAAGAGATGATCTCTACCGTCTGGTGTTGCGGGCCAGTTGAGCTCTTCACAATCAGATGGTTCCCCTGCACTTTCATGTGTTTTGTAAGTTGTGCATTATTTCCTCAAGAAAAAGGTTACATTTGGAAAATACAAAACTTGTATTTCTATCTCTAGGGAATGGGCAGTATTTAGAAATCCATTAGCTTTTAGACTGAGTTGTTCTTGTCAAAGTCATACTTCTTCTAGATCAAAACACACTTAAAAAAGGACTTACCTTATTAACAAAAATTCTCCAGCATGAGCAAAGCTTTAATCCAGTTGGCTGAAGCCTGTGGACCTGCAACTTCAGTGTTTCCAGAGAGATAGGCATATGTCCTGTTAGCAATTACCAAAGCAACACTGATTTATTTCCATTCTACTCTGAGCAAAAGCACGTTGTAGCTGAATACAGCAATGCATATGTTCAACTTATTGCTATTTTAATAAATGCACTATTTTTAATCCCAGAAATTATTTCTCACTTTTATATAACAGAAAAGACTCCATAGAATTTTAATCAAAACAATATGAAGATTAGTTTAGATAGGTCTTTGGGAATAACTGCTAGAAGAGCAGAGAAAAGCAGAGAACATTGCAAAAACATGGGTCTAGGGCTAGCTTAGCAATAAAGCACCTTCTTATCAAGCATAAGGTCCTAATAGAGATTCTTGGTGCAAAGAAATAAAAGAATGCTGTAAAAGCAGTCATCATAGCCTACATCTTGACTTACTTTAAATTTATTATATCAGTTTATATCATCGTATTAATAACAAGACAGAGGAGAAGAAAAACAATGCACAGATGTTAAGATTTTTATTGTTTGGGTTTATAATACATGAATAAAAGACTATGAAAATAAAATTTAAACAGCATATTTAATTGGACTCCGTTCCATGATTGCATGCCAAGTTTTCTATGCCATCTGTTTGCACATAATGCTCATTTAAGTTGGTTATCATAAAAGCTGCAGGAAGCAATCTTATTCATGCTATTTTTCATTAATCGTTAAGGACATTTTATTTGAAATGATATTTTATTGGATGCATTCCGGTGCTGTCCATACTTCTTTAATTTTTTAACTTGAAACTATATGCCAGCAATTATGTCTTATTTTCAGGCCTAATACAACATGAACTGAACTCAAATTTTTAAGGAAGTTCTGGGATCAAATGCAAGAAGCAGTTTCATCAAAGTACATGATTCTACTTCAATACAAAACTTGCAGTACTGAACTGTTCAAAGTTGGATATATTTCTCCTTTATGATGGCCCAGGCCTGTGTAGGTATTGGTGTACATGTCTACAGCATGCACCTATAGATACACACACATACATAGATGTGTTCACATCTTCCACTTAAAGATATCACCAATAACCATTCTAGAAGGTCTATTTTCATTAGCAAGGTCTACAAATGTGAATACCAAAAGAATATTCTCAGAGGGTATCTTTAGATTGTCTTCACTTAGTAGGTAATTTATCAAATTATACTTTTGACAAAAATATTTATATTTATACAATTAACAATCTAGAAATATTTTACAATGATGAAAATACTTTACACTGAACTTGGCCTCTTGTATGCTAACTTGAGATGTATATTTGAAATACTTGAAAGTAAGAAAGCTACAGCAAATTTAAGATTACTTGTCAAAATAGAAAGTAATAGAATCAGCTTCATATATATGTATACATGTATGTATATATGTGTATACATAGGAGAGAGAATTAAAGTAGCTTAATATTTTTTAAATGCTTACTCTTATATAGCTTTGTAAGTTCCATGTAAATTTCAAAGTAATATTATCAACTATCAAATCCATACTACTTACCAACCGTGAGGTAGATGTTGGCATAGTAAAATTTGTCAAACACATCCTGCTATAAAACAAACTATAGTCTATTTAGTTTATATTTAAAATATAGCGTGAAAAATAAAATAGCTATGGAACGGTTTTCTCAAAGTTCTAACCCCACATTGCATTGGTTGGAATGTTTTAGAGTATTTTCAATGAATTCTGAAAATATGTGCCAGTAAATTTGACATTGAAGCTAGAATGAGATAACTCAGGTAATTCATCCTAAAGAATTAAAGTTGAAGCACCAACGGTATTTAGTATTAAAAATAAGACAAAGGGCTCCATGTGAAATATGTCATGGAAGTGTTTGGAATCCGAAGAGGTTGGGGACAGATCTTGGAAATGTATAGAGGCTTTCCATAAGCTTAAGAAAGAATACTCCATGCAAGCAAACTAAACAGCATAATACAAACTCAAGAGACCTAAAATAATACACAGTATCTAAGAAGACTGTAAGTTTGGTCTACCTGGAGCCTAGGTGCTGATGTACCACAGCTAGGTCACTGTCACAATTTATTTATTTTTTCTTGTTTCAGAACTTTTGTTTGTTTGTTTATTTATTTTTATGGCTGGCTCAGCCTGCCCTGAGGGCAGGGCTGGCGCAGCATGTGGTGCCAGGGATCAAACCGTGGTCCCTGCAGCCGCCCAAGCTTTCCTAAGCAGGCACTTTAGACTGTTGAACCATCCTGCCGGGCCCCTTCACAATTTATTTTAACAAAGGAAGTAAAACACTGTACTAAAGCAGAAAAGCCTTAATTTCTAAAAAAATGCATGTGAAGGTTTAATCCTTGAGGAATAACACGTGCATGTGTGTGTATAAACACAGTTATTGGAAGCAAAGTCTAAAATAAATCATGAGTGTATATACAATTAGGTTTTTTTGGTACCTTTTAGTGGCAAGATTTTATCTTCAGGTAAGTTGTCTCTGAAAATGTAAATTTATAGTGCTTTTGGAGCTTTGCTCATCAACATTTTCATGACATTTCATTCCAAGACATCTTTTATATGAAGCCCAACAAACTCACTCCGTTTTCTCTGCAGACTTTATTATCTTCTGAATTGCTGGCTTGCTCTGCCAAGATCTTTTTGAACTTGGGGCAAAGATGCATTTTTATCAGCCATCATCCAGTTGGATCAATTTGCTCTTGCCATAATCGAGATCTTTTTTCATCTCAGTTTGGTCTGTGTGGAAACACACTACAAGAGTACTAATGTTGAAGAGACTTACCTCCTGAACTCGCACAACAAAGGCTTTCAGGTTTTTTCCTTTGGTTTCAAACCTCTATGTTTCCAATTTCTCACTGATTCTTCCTTTTTCCAATTAATTGCATTGATGCATTGTAGAGTTGCCTCAAGATCACATTCACTGTGCAGAATTTGTACCTGTGCACGACACAGCTTGCTTTGTGCTCCTTACTTCCCTCCATTTAGCCCCCCCACTTCCCATTTACACAAGGTTTGTTTCCATATTTAACCCCTTGCTCCACATTGGTACAGTTTGAGGAACTTTCATTATTAGAGGAATGTAAATCTGGCACGAATTGAGTAACTTTAATGGGGCATCCATTCTAAGTAACTTGACTTTTAGCATTGTTGAAATTAGTTTTGGAAACACTCAAATGAAGATGAAAGTGGAAAGTAACACAGAAGAAAATGGTTCAAAAATTCAAGGAGATCCAAGGTGAAGAAGGAGGAACGTAATTCTTAAGTAGAAAGGAGACAGTTTGTAACCTAATAAGGAAGCTACCACCTTAGGAAATTCCAGTTCATATTCCGTGTTCATTCATCTGAGGAATGTCATGGGAAGTAACAGCACATTAGATGTTCTCAGAAGGTGGATGCACTGTAGGATTCTTTAAGAAGTAAATCATAAATGTAATCTATAAATTGAGAATGATAGAAATTCAAGGGGCCTGGGGATCAGTGAGATAGCTCAGTGGCCTAAAGGGCCTGATTAGGCAAGCTTAGGCAACTGTAGGGACCATGGTTCGATGCCCTGCACCACATGCTGCACCAGCCCCACCCCCGGGACAGGCTGAGTCAGCCATAACATAAAAACAAAGAAAAGAAAAATAAAAAAAGAAATTCAAAGGGCTTCAATCAAGTGGGGTTTAAATCAGAGCATGTGCACTCAGTAATATTTAAAGACTCAAACAAATTTTACAGCTACAAAGGTTTTTATCAATTCTTTTCTTTTTTTTTTTTTCATGTGTGTCTTAATACAGGGTGTACAGGGTCTCACTACACAGATCAGACTTGCAGTGGTCTTCCTGTTTTCAGTTTGTCAAGCACTGGGATTACAGGTACACACCACCATGCTCAGTCTCAAAAAATTTTATTACAGTCCTCAGTTTATTAGAGAAACATTTGAGAAACCAATCAAATGCCCATAAGTGGTAGAAAGGATGTCTATCTCTGACACTGGGCAAAAGGATAAAATATACGGCTTTTGTAATGTTCTTCCTTGATTAGCATTCTAATAATATGAGGATAGTCTGAGAAACTTTATTAAACTATATACTTTTATGATTCAGAACCTTTGTCGATTTAATGTTCCAACAATAAAGGATATTAAATTAAAAGCAAAAAATTAAGATGGGGAGACAAGATATAAAAAATGGGAGATTGAAAGAAGAGAGAATATATTATGAATCTAATTGGAAAAGTATTCCTCGAAGAACAGTGTGACAAGGAGTGGTATGCAAAACCTATAAATACAAGTGTACGTCTAAATGAACCTCCAGGGGCCCGGTAGGATGGCTCCGTGGTCTAAAGTGCCTGCTTAGGAAACCTTAGGCGGCTGTAGGGACCGCGGTTCGATCCCCAGCACCACATGCTGCGCCAGCCCTGCCCTCAGGACAGGCTGAGCCGGCCATAAAAATAAATAAGTAAACAAACAAGCAAAAGTTCTGAAACAAGAAAAAAATAAAAATAAAATAAAATAAAAGAACTTCCAAAGGCAAGGCAAAGTTGTTTGCGGGACCCTGCCCTGCCTGCTGGAGGCGGTGTTGCACAGAAGAGGATGCTCTGGGCGACGCTTGGGAAGGATTTGTTGTGAGAAGCGCAGCAGAGGAGCCCAAGCATTCCAGGTCTGCCTGGAGTTGCGCGGCTCTGTACCTCAGCAGGGACATTGCCACAGATCCAGAAGCTGGACAGAGGCTGTGTCGTCCCACTGCTGCCAGAAGGAAGGACATTTTGTTGGTTCCAGATCCAGAGAGTTGGTTGTATAACATGAATACAATCTGAACATGCTCTATTTTCTTTCACAGAGATATCAACATCCTCAAGCCATAACCAATAGTCTGTTGGCCTGTGCATTATGGTTGCCTGTACAAACCTCCTGCTCTAAAGGCTAGACACGAAACAAACACTCTAGAGATGGCCCCATCTTGTAGATAAGTGTAACAGGCTGTCATCTAATATTCTGGGTTCTCATTATCCCTGTGGAAATCTGCACAGTGGCATTCTCTGGAGCCACAGAGTTCCCAGTGATGTGGACCTGACGCTCTCTAACACGTTTGCCATTCTTTTTCAAAGCACTGTCTTCAGGAGCTCCTTGTAGAACATGAATGGGGAGTGAGTGTGCACCAAAAATTCATTCCTCAGTTAAATCATTGAAATTTGCAAGATATGTATAATCAATTGGCTCTGAGATAAGCACACTGATGAATGTTTCAGTTCTGTCTGTTGATTAAAATTCTGGAAAGCATTACTTGCAAAAGTTATGTGTATTCTACCTGACATGGAAAAGTAACAATATTAGAAAAGGATTAGGTTATCCAATTATAATGTCAAGTGTATTCACATACTACAAGAAATGTTTTAGATTATAAGGAAGCAGGAAATTAAGCTATGTCCTCTCCATACTATAAGGGTTTTCAAGCATTTTTAAAGGAAAACATCAATAACCAGAGAAGCATAAATGATGCAAATCTGTCTAATTCTTCACAAGTGGTTTAACAGCACCTAAGTTCACACAGTATTTTTAAAACTTTTGTGAATTTAATAATTAGAATATATAATTGCCATTTTCATTAGGATAGTTCATGTTCCTGAGTTAAGGCATTTTACTGTTATAATTAGTAAGTTCTGGTTTTGTGAAAGTAAGACAAAATAAATGCTGACACATGAATTTTGGTTTTTTGGAAATAATCGTATTTATGAAGGTTTGCCAGCAAAACACGGGAGGCCAGTTGAGGTAGAGGAAAAACAGGTATTCACTCCGGTGTTCCCTGGGGATGGACAAATGACAGAGTGAGGCTACACCTTGAATAAACATTTGTTTAGTAATTCCAAGAATGCATGAATATCTAGTGCCTGGGAGAGTTGAGTAGGTATACAATGGAAAGCAGGATTTTAAATGGTGTTATATGTTGCAATTTAACTATAGTGGACAATCAGGAACTGGAAGTCCAAAGTGCTTTTGAGATTTTGACAATGAGAGGAACAAATCATGTAGAGATGTTAGAAGGAATGCAATAGAAGTTTATTTCATTGCTTGAATGTTATTTTTATGACTCAATTATGTATTAACATGACAAGGTCATTGTTCAGTACCTAAAATGTTAAACTCATGATAACATTGTGATGTATGTGTGTCCACGCTGAACCTAACCATTTGGTTTGGTTGTCATCCCAGCTGATTTGAATCCAGAATCATGAGAAAAATCAAGTATAATTTATATATAATACATATATTTATATATATATATTATATATATGAGTTACATGATATATAAATTCAGTAGTAAAATGTGGTTTTAAGACAAAATTATAAGGACAGTAAAGTATCTAATGTCCTTACTTGTAACTATCCTTAATTTTTTTTCACAAAATCTCTCCTGAAGCCATCTTATAAATCTAATGAGAAATCAAAGAGCCTGGAGAGATAGGTCAGTAGAATAGCCATTTGCCTGGAAAGTACAAGGTCTTGAGTTCAATCCCTGGTCTTGAAAAAAAGAAAAAAGAAAAGAAAGAAAGAAATCATAAATGTTTTGTAGAAGTTAATCTTAAAAGGTTTTTGAAAATATATTTACATAGCCAGGCTGTTGGGAAGGTGATCAAAACTTTTAGTGAACAGAGACACAAATCAGATATCTTACTTTGTCCAAGTTATTGTTATATGGTTTACAAAAATGCACGTAATTGGCTAGAATGGTAGCTTAATGTTGTAAGGGCCTGCTTGGCAAGCTTAGGTCCTCACATTCAATCCCTAGTTCTGCATGCTGTTCTAGCTTTGGAAACCCTGGCACACAGTGCTAGAAACCAAAACTGGGTATGGTGGTGCACGCCTGTAAACCTAGGACTGGGGAAGCTAAGACAGAAGAATTAATATGAGTTTGTGCTGTGTAGCAAGACCCTATATCAAATAAATAAATAAACAAACAAACAAATAAATAAATATTAAAGGTGTTCATAGTGATTTGACCCATATACACATTGTGAAAGTTACCACAATGCAGTTAATCAACACATTCATTACTACAGTTACCATTGTATGTATGAAAATATGGAAATCAGGCCATATTTTCAAGCACTTTATTCTTATGTACTCAAAATCAAGTATAAGTCTCTAATATTATTTGATAAAATGATTTAAAACTTAAAAGGACACTAACTTTGTAGTTACAAATTTAAAATAAAAATGTAGTCCTGCCAACTATAGTATGCTTTCTTTAAAATTAAAAATTATGCTTTTAGTTAGTGCTCTGAAATGATTAAATTTTCTTTATATAATTAATATCTCCTACCCTTCAATATCCTTGAGCTAAAGTTTTAAAATTTCATAGATTTGAAATCATGACTGCATAAAAGTTATGTGATGCATGACATTGAAGTCCCAAAGTCAGTTGTACTTACAGTTAAACTTTCTAGCAACAATGAGCAATCTGCAGAGTATGCCCCATACCAAAGCTTCAATTAATAGAGTTAAGATCAATTTCCTCAACCTGAGATCGGCACCTGATAGCTAGAATCTAAATTTGTGGTGGGATCAACATTTTTAGAAGTTCAAAGCTGGGATTATAGGAGCTTAGCATTAGTCATCAAATGTTATAAGAAGCCTATACTATTTCAATAGAGAAAGATAAGAGATAACCAGTTTTATGTTCTTCGGTATACTTTATCTTCTATCTTTTTTTTAATTCTTGAAGTTATATCTAGCAGTTTGTTCTTTGTAGTCATAACTTGTCTAATGTAGTGTAAATAACTAGGCCATTTGATTTAAACATTGCACTGATATTTTGTAATCTTATAAACTTCTTTGAGGTCATGTCAGAGTTCCAGAAAATTGCTAGGCATATTTGAGTCCTTGAAAATAGTATAAGAGCGGTCCTGTAGTTTTTTCACCAGACAGCATTCCTACCATGAGTTTGTAGGTCACGTGGCTCCCTTTCCAACTCATGTTGTTTCTTGAGTTGCACCTGGCTACATTTGTATCAAGTTCATGATCATGTTTTGAGTTGAGAAACCTGATTGTTTTCCCCGCCTGACTCCTATTTTAACAAGTGACAACTTAGTTAGTGAGTTGATACCCTTCTTAAAACTCACTCCAAATCAAAGCCGAATGGAGGAAAGTCAGGCAATAATTTCAAACAACTCATTATTATATATTCAAAATCAAGACTAAGCCTCTATATCTGCTAAAATGACTTAAAGTTTATTGGCCAGATTTGATACTTTTTAATTATAAAACTAAAGGATTTATAAGACAACAAATTGCTATTTCTATTTCAAAATATTTTCTTTGGCAAAATTGCTTAAATCTGAGGGACCAGGGAGATAACTCAGGGGTACAAGTGCCTGCCTGGCAAGTGAAAGGTCCTGAGTTCGGTTCCCGGTTCTGAAAAAAATTTTTTTTTTTAATTTGTCAGATATGTGTTTATGCTGTCAATACAGAGCTAGAATTCTCTAAAAGGCAGTCCATTCTTGTCTAGCCTTACACAGAGGCCAGACATGTTCTAAACAGTGGGTAAAGGACCACACAAAATACAAATTTTCCCGCAGTTTGATGGCATTTGTTCTGGTTGAAATAAACGTCCCACGATCAGTGGCAGAGTTAGGTTAAAGAGGGGAGCCTAGTCCACTTCCTGGATGGGCGGATTTCTGTCGCCTGCTCTTCCTTCTCTCACAGCTCCCCTCTGCTAGGCTCTTCTAACATCTGTGGTTTCTGCCTTGAAGCTAATCACGAGCCCAAATCAACATCTCTTCCTTAAATTGTGTACGCCTACCTCAAGTCTTGTGGCTTAGCTCTGCTCAGGAAAGCTAACTAGCTAACTGAATCAGAAGGCTGTGCCTCCCCTGATCATACACATTAAAAGCCTTCTAGCACCTGAAAGGGGAGATTGGCAAAGTGTGGCAATACAAGCTACAAAAGCCCTGGGGGATTGTAAGCAGAAATCAATGGAAAATTCTTGTCAGGCTTCAGAAGACCAGAATGCCAACAGACATATGGATAGTGAAAGGAAGATTCACAACTTTTATTCAGCACTAAGGACTCTTACTAGAAACTTCACTCTAGGCCATGAATGCTACATTCTGCTAAGAAACTTCACATTTTACTCATGTTCTAAGACTTAATCTGAGACTGCATTTAAAGTTGGTCCAGATGCACCACCCTGAACTTTCCCAATCTTACCTAACACCTTGAAGCTAATGGCCTAATTGACTTGGCAGAAGAAATTTCCCAGCAGCCCAAAGTTAGCCCTGTGGTGTAGGTACTGTTTGTTTCTTTCAGTCAGAGCTATGGTGAGAACCAAGAGCAAATTTCAGAGCCAAATCAGGTGAAAAATTTGGAAGGGAAACATGAAGAAATGTGGGGCTAAAGAAAGCACGAGCGATACAAAGGCTAATATTAAATGAAGGCAAGTACTTTGCATCAATACACTAGGTAAGAAGTTTTGAAGGCATATCGGGGGATGCTCAGGAGTTGCTCATCCTAAGCATAAGGTATGAAAGAAAGGGTCCACTTCCTTGACAGTTGCTGAAGGAAAAGAGCCTTACTCAGAGCTTCCTAGAGAAGTAGCTGCTGAGTAATAATGAACAGAGTCAGCCCAGAAGATCAGCATGTTTTCTGGAAATAGCAAGACCCGAGCAAAGGGGCAGGGCTGCCCAAGCCTTTTGGAGCTCACATTTCAGTGCAAAGTTCCCAGGATGCTGAGCTTGAACCTGCAGGTTTCAGTGTTTGTCCTGCTGGTTTCAGTCTTTCACTGTTCTGCTTCCTCTTTCTACCTCTAGTCCTCTCTTCTGCAATGGGACCATTTGCCATGGAACATTTTAAGTAGGAAACACAACTTTCTACTTAATTTTCCCATGATTCACAGTTAAAAATTTGCTTTGCATCTCAAAGGAGATTTCCAATATATGGATTTTTCAGATATGCTGGAGCTAAGATTTTAGCTGTCTTAAAGATGAAATAAATACATGTTTGTATAATATGAGACAGACATGAGACTTTGAGGGGCCACGGGCAGAATGTTATAGTTTAGAACTGTAATATGTCCCAAGAATTGGGCATTCAGAAATAATGATACCTATCATTTATTAGTCAGTAAAACTTCAATTATACAATTAAGTAAAGGCTAGAAGTATGTCTGAGGTTGTTTATATAGCAGTCATAGCCAATAAATTAGCAGAAGTCATACCATTAGATACAACTAAGTGATAGCAAAATATTTACAAGAGAAGAAATATTATCTATATAGTATATGCATGTGTACATATTTACCTGCATACATACAGTGATACTTGTCTCAGTGGTTGTAACATGGCATTATATGAGAGACTGATCACAATATTTCAGTTTTAGCACTATTGTTTCAACATTGCAACTGGAGAAAGTTTTGATTACAGTCAAGTTTGCAGAAATATAGATGGGCAAATGGGTGTTCAAACTGAATTCTAAAGTACCTACTTTGGGTGCAGAAATACCTTGTATTCATTTGGACTCTTCTGGGAGGCAAAAACGTTCACAGTGGGAAGATATCCTACTTACAAACAAAATCTAAAGTTAATGATTTGGCTAAAATTTTAAACACATGTCAAGAATTGAGTTAAGAGCTTTTATTTTGACTGATATCCATTAATATATTAAGTCATGTATCCTGACATGTTCCATACATTAATCTTATGAAGGCAACTTGCACTGTTTTGGATGTACAGAAATTGTTCTTCAACGACGAGGACTGGGGACAAGGGAAGATGTCAAACCGTAGTATGAGGTAGTCTCTAATGCATTGTCTTCACTGGTCAGAGGGCATTTGAGGAATGGTAGGGTTGACCTGCATTCGAGGCTTATACAGGTGTTTAACATAAACAATGCACAAGTCACACTTGAACATATACATTGCAAATTAACAGTGATTATACGATTGTTTCGTTCAATACCAACCATTCAGTGGAAGATGTCTGAAGACTGCCAGATGATGTGTCCCTTAATAAGATGACAAAACCAGGCTGGAAACACAAGGTACTCCCTGAAGTGAAAGTGAGATGCTAGCCTGTTTAGGGACAGCGTGCTCAGCTGTCCAACTGTGAGCTGAAGACATACACAGCAGCATGAGGACTGATGCTTACTACATTATGAGCGTTTGCTATGGAATAATTTTGCCAAGACAAATGCTATTAAGTAATGACTAGAAAAATGCACACTCCTTGGTGTGCATGCACACCTTTGACAATTTCCATTTATTTAATAATTAAAAGAGAGACAGAGTGACAGTGACACAAGCAGCTTTTGCATCTGTTCTCTTCTCAGTTTCAGGTGATGGTCTTGGTGTGGAAAGAAGAAAACGCTCTGAGGATCTAGTCAGATGCGCCCTCTTTCTTGTATCTGTCCACACACACTCTGCTTCTTCTCTCCCCCTATTAGTGAACCATAGTTCATCCTTTCTAAAGCCAATTCCTCATTAGAGCTTTAGATCTCATTCTATTACAGAACATTGCTATCTTAAGCTTTCCCGGCCTGTCGTTCATTACCAAATACTATCCAGTCTACACCCTTAAGATAGAGTCCAGATTTTTCTTCTCTTCTAGCAGAATTCCTTGATAGAAGGGTTAGTTATCCTTATCTCTGGTTCTCTTCATTTTGTTTTAAATCAGTGCTAATCAGACTTTCGTGTTCACAGACTCAAAAGTTACATTTCTGAAGGTCACGATGTCCTAGTTCAGCCCTGCGACACCTCTACCTGGGCTCCAGAGCCAAGGGAAACTCAAGGTGGAGCTCTACTCTTTTAACATAGTTTTCCAGCCACTTCCAGCAGGTGGCAGTACTGTGCCACAAGGAGAGTGTCATTTACACAAATTCCGTTTGGTGCTTCTTAGACTTGTATACCGCACACTTTTGATCTTTCTTCTATCCTAGTTGTCACTTTCTATCAGTCTCCTTTACTGTTCCTGCTGGTTCTTCTCCAATTATTCACATGGGATTATTCCACGAGTCAGACTTTGGGCATCTCTTCTAAATATATAGGCTACTGCTGTGGAGGAATGTATTCATTCCCATGAATTTAAACACCCTGGAAGGTAAGTAGTTCCCATATTTATATTTCTATGCCAGACTGCTTTCTAAAATTTCTGATTCTTATTTGCATTAATATTTATATAGCAAAAAAAAATCAAATTGTAGTTTTTAGAATTTGAATTTCTGGTTTCTTCCTACCTATGTAGTCAGAACTCAATCAACCTTATCTTTACTTTCCCAGTTGGTGGGAAACTCCAACACTCTGTTTTTTCACGCTGAAACTTAAAAATTATCCTTCACTCTCTTTTCCTTGCAGCACATTTAATTGTTTCAGAAATGCTACATATTTTTCTACCCTACACATGCAACCATAGTTCCTTCCCTTCTGGAGAGGCTCATCATTGTTAGGCTTCCCCAAGCTACTTTGTCCCCCATTTGTGTACCTTTGCCAAGCTCCCTAGCCCTTTCCCTACATTTCGGCCTTCTTGCTTCCTCTCTGTGACTTTTGCAACACAGGAGCCATTAGAATGAATGTTTTGAAATTTAACTTTATTTTCTCCCCACAAAATCCTCTGGCAATTCTAACCCAGCACGACGGCTAGAGTACTGCCGCACCTGGCCTGCATTCCCCTCCTCAGCCCTCCTCGCCCCATTCCATCCCAGCACCCTGGATCCCGGATGTGCCAGGCACAAGCTGGCCTACGGGTCATTGCAAGGGTGGCTGCATCAGCTTGGAAAATCACTTCCCAGCCATCTGCATGATGCTGTCCTACCTTAGGAATGGAAACACTGAAAACTTTCTATATGTTTTCCAACTTCTCTGGCAACAGTGACGCAATCATGTGAGCTAAACTCCCCAGTCAGATCCACTCAAATCAAAGCATTAAACTTAAATTAGCGAAGCTGGTCCCATAACGTGCAAGGACAGGTAGCCTCTGTACCAGATATAATTGTGTGAAATAACTTGAGCACTTTCCTCTCGCTGGCTGGCTCTTCTCAGTCTCTGCTGATATATCCAGTATTAGCTCTGATAATTATCTATTTGGAGTTTAGATGAGCCAGAGTTAGTCTGTGTCTCTCATAGGTAAGATTCCCAGAAGGTAAGCCATAACAGACGAGGAGCCCCTATGCTGGAGTGGGGGTGAAACCTGTGCTCCCAGCACTGGAGAAACTGAAGTAAGAGGGTCTCTATGAGTTCAAGACCATCATTGGCTACATAGTGAGTTCAAGACCCACTTGAACTACATAGGCAGATTCTGTCTAAAAAAAAAGAAATGAAAATAGAACAAATCATAAAGAGCTTGTATAAGTACATTTACAGGAGCCAGCAAGACATCTCAGCAGAGTAAGTGCCTGCTTACGTAAGCTCTAGCTCCAGGGGTTCAATTCTCAACACCATAGGCAGAGTCAGCACCGTTGTTCCCCACCTTCCCCACCTGACACGCTGAGTCAGCCACTGAGACCAGGTGTAACGGGCAGGCTGAACACGGGAGGATCACTACAAGTCTGAGTGGTGCAGTGAGATCCTGTACCGCATACATTAAATAAATAAATGAATAGATAAGCAAACAAGCAAACCAATTCATGAAGAAAGCCAAACAACTTTTTAAGTGGAAAAATGTATTAAGTGCATTAAAATGTATGTATCCTTTAATCTAACAAATTTCCGTTCTTCAAAACAGCTGACAATCGAATATTTTAAAAATTATTATAACAGGACATTAATTTATCATTTCTTACGACAGAAAATTAGCAAGAACAAAACTATGCACAAGCGTGGGAAAGGCCTAACACTTTTTTTTTT
>PVJA010001346.1:0-52898 GCA_004027025.1 Myocastor coypus
GGGAAGGGAAGGGAAGGGAAGGGAAGGGAAGGGAAGGGAAGGGAAGGGAAGGGAAGGGAAGGGGAAGGGAAGGGAGAAGCCTCCTGAGAAGTCACTGGAGAAGTCACAATAGAGTGTAACATTCATGGGGCACATGCGTCTGTCACATTTCTTTCACTTGTCACACTAAAGTGGATCAAATCTCTACTAAGGTTGGGAATATAATCAACGTGTAAGAGAAGGGCCTTTCCTCAAAGAAGGTTATATAATCGTTTTGCTTCATCTGAACAAGAATATACATTAAGACCAAAGATTTGTACTGATTAGAAGACACAAACCATCTCTCTTGAGAGCAGCGAGGGCTCGGCAATGAATTTTCAAGAAGCAAAAGACCCACAGGCCTCCTGAACCCAAAGCCTCAACTGCTGTGTTTTTCTTGTAATTCCACAGCATTTCCATTTCAGTCAAATAGACCTGGCTGCATTCCTTTTTAGAATTTCACTTTCTGAGATAAAATTTGATGGGTTCTGGGATTAATTAATGTAGCATCAACAAGTATTTCTCTCTTATGCCTTTTGAAATGTGCTCTCTCTTCATTTCATGGAAGTGCTGCTGGATACCATGACAGACCAGGAGACTTACACTGAATCGTTGTAATTAAATTGAAACTCTTCCCACAGATAAAACGCACCTTGCACTTCACTACCACCCGAGTGAGGTAATCCAATATACACACACTGGTAAAACAATCACAGCCAACACCTAGCTCTCTTTGTTATTGATACATTCTTCTCACTCTGCCAAATGATGGCATCAGTTATAATTACAGCACTGCAGCAAAATGAAGAAGTTTCTTTTTCTTCCTGAATGCAGTAAATCCACTCATAACAATGTAAAGCTTTTTCTCTCCTGGACAGAATCCACTTGTAAATAGATTTTTGTTTACGAAAACCAATAAAATAAAAATGAAAGAAAAACAATACAACATTCATGTCCTTTTCCATTGAAGGCCCAAATTCTCTTCTGTCTCTGTTTTTATTATGATCATGCTTTAGGAATTAAGATTTGAACTAGCATTTAAAGTACATATTTTTTCAATGACTTTATTTTGCAGAAAACAAATTTGGCTCCAGATGTTGACAGTTTCCCTATGCCCTACATAAAAGGGACATTTCCTTTAGCTTGTCTTATATGCTTAATAACTTTTAAAGTTAAATTAGCAATATGACAGTGTACACAGAGTTCTCCTTTCAAACAGCTGGTGAACCAGAAAAAGAAACATAAACGTCAATTCACTGTACTTAGTATAATGCTACTGTGGGCTGACTCATCTCCCAGAGTTGAAGCCTGAGCCCCGGGCACCTGGGACTGCCACTGTGTCTGTAGAGAAGGTCTCTCACCAGGGAACTAAGTGAAGTTCAGATCACCAGGTGTGCTTGAAGGCAGCAGGACTCTTGTCCTGCCAGGATGCAAACCTGTGCCATGGGAAGACCTTTGAAAATACGCATGCCAGTCAGTGAGAGAGGCTACAGAAAGCAGCCTGGACATCTTGGTCTCATGCTGCCCCAGCCTCAAGTGGTGCAAAAGTACATTACGTTACTCTTTCTATTATACTTTTTTGTCGCATCCCTGGCAAACTCTTACAGGTGCTTATTTAAAAGATGCAGTAAAAACCAGGTATGGTGCCACATGCTACTAATCCCAGCTCACAGAAGGCTGAAGCAGGAGGATCCCTGTAAGTTCAAGACCAGGCTGAGCTATAAGTGAGCTCAAGGACAGGCTGAACTACATAGCAAGACCCTGTCTCAAAACGGTGTTAAAAAAAAAAAAAAAAAAAGCACTAAGAGAACCAATTTATTTTATTTTAATCCTACAATCAGTGCTTATAGAAAGATAGAATGAAAGAGTGAAAGCAATCTAATTTCCCCAATTCTAAGCTGCCTTGGAAATGCTTGCCAATTTGACATCGTCCTTTAGCTGGTCAGACCTTTGTTTCCACTGCTCCTTCCAAAGGTCACGTTCTTTACAAAAACCCGAACGATGGCTTTTGTATTTATTGGATTCATGTTATTTCTAAGGTCACACTATTGTTATTTTTAATTTAATTTTTAAATGCATGCATTTCCCCCTGCTTTTCCTTGCCCAGTCTATCTGGAACAGAGGTTAGAGTAGTCTAATGTCTGCCTCCTGCAGTGGGGCCACTGTATCCTGCACTTTTGAGCCAAAAAAGAAAAAGAGAAAAAAAAAAAAAAAAAAAAAAGTCCTACAAATTCGCTTTACTTTTTGCAGTGACCTTTTATGCTAAGAAAAATGCTGAGTAGTAAGACTGTGCCTCCACCTACACAGGCATGAATAATTCAGCTCTAAAAATAAATTTTAAAAGCAACACAATATAATTTTAAGGTCTGAGGGAGCCCTTCATGTATACGCTCTTATGTAAGTGTGTCCGGCTCTAGGCTGTGCCGACATTCGCCAGTGTAACGCAGGAGCACCTCTTGGCTGGGAGTGCAGGCAAGGCCCTTCTCGATGCTTTGGACCCAACACGGTATCCAACAATTCAGACAGATTCTCCAAGTTCTTCAACTGTGATGAAATTTTCCTTAAACTAAGTGTCACTCTGATTTGTTTCTTGTGGAGGACTGCCTGAGTGACTGTCCTAGAAAGAAGAGCAGGTGTCTCCATTTTGGCTGAGCCTGACCCCATATCCATGTATTAATAGGTACAGAGCTAACTGTACCTATTAAAAGATTAAAGTCATTTCCTTATCTTTTCAGTTGGCTTTAAGAATGCATATTGGTCGAGCTGAGGCGCTGGTGGTAGTCTTTGAAGATGGCCCATGTGTTTCCCTGATAACCCACACCTGCTGCTCATTAATATGAGCTGGGTCAAGACAGGACAAACTGCCCATGCTCCATCCACACTGTCGGTTGGGATAGAGCCTCGAGATAGAGGCTATGACTTTCTGGGGCTTGAAAAATTACTTATCAGTGCTGAATCACCAGACCCCAAAACATTAGATACTATCTCAACAGTATAATGCAAATCACTTTTTCTGCATATCCTTCTCTGCATATCACAGAGGTACATGTAGGCCTCCTACCTGGTCCAGCTCACAGTACTCACTGAGTTCCTGCAATTCTCAGTCATTCATCCTCAATCCACTCATCCTTCAGGACTGAATAAAACCCAGGTTTGGCTCTGGGTTGAGGCCTTTGTTCCAGGTAGCCATCATTATGCCTGTACTTAGGACCTCTTGACTCCCCATAATTATAAACATGCTTTAGTGTCCTTATTTTCACCATGAGTTGCACTGGGAGTGGCAGATTGGAATTAGTGTGCAGGGGTTCCAATAACTTAGCCATGAGATTACGAATACAAACTTCTTGGACTGAGACAAGGACCAAAAAGGGCTTACTACAGTTTCTTACAAAACATTTGTTCCACAAACCTTTAGATTCACGTATCTGGAAAGCTCAAGATTAAACCCTAAGTTATTGAAATCCACATTTTCTTAAAAAGCTTACATAGTATGATTTGATCAAAACATGTGAATTATAAATATACAGACACACACACACACACACACACACACACACACACACACACACATAGGAAAATGATCAGGGTTTATATGGACAGTTCAATGATTGAAATGTTTGTTTCTTTTTCAAAACAAATAACCTTGGATTTTAAACCTCACTTTTCCAATATATACTATGCTAGGAAGTAAATTTACTATCAGTTCTTGTTCTCTGTCTTCTCATTTCCAGAATATTCATAAACATATAGAATTTGTTAGCTAATTGATTACTGTGTTACACTGACCACATGCAAGGTGCTTAGCAGAACCTAGGTATGTTAAAACTTTCAGGCTAAACACAAACATGCACTTGGAATCTTGCAGGTAGCCCAGTTAGTATGACCTGAGCAGCCCAAAGCACCATGGGGCCTGCCTCCGGGTACCAACAATGACCCTGTCATGTCGCAGGGCAAGTCTTGCCTACTTCCTGTCTTAGATCTCTTTGGGGACAATGTTCATAGGATTCTAGGGTCATGCCCTGAATGGTACCATAACAAAATTTCAGAGTTGATGGGAATCCCAAGGAGGGACTGAATTTTTGGAAACTATATTTAAAACTGCAATGCAGAAGGTTAACATGACACCTCTGTGCCCCTCCTGTTGCCCTTTGCCAGTGGCACTGGTTGGCTCCCTATGGGATGATGCTCAAGCAGAGTGAGCTCTTCAGAAGACTCACAGTTCCCGAGAGGAAAGATGTCCTCTGAGCTGCAGCCTGGGCTCTGATCTGTGAACCAGAAGCACAAGAGGCTCCAGCAGCTTTTCATTTCTTTCCTTTGGAATTTTCCATGCAGCTCATCTGTCTCGAGAAACCACAGAGGAGAGTGGGAAAAGAGGAAAACAGGGAAGGATGGCATTTAGGATTTGACTCAGGGTGAAGAAACTTAGTGGGAAGTGACTGCCCCAGTCAGATACACAGCGAGTGTGGGGTCAGGAAGGAGAGTGGAAGGAAGATGAGCGAATGGGTGGCCAACACACAGGGGATGCTTTTGCTCAAGTTTAGAGAGCAAGGAGCTTTGCTTTCCCTGTTTCTGATGCTTCACTGTCTGAGCCTGCCCCAGCTCTCTGAGTACAGAAACTCTCGTCTGTAAAAACATTACCCCTTCTTCCTTTTTCCCTTTTATAGAAATAATACATGTTCCTTAAAGTCAATCAGAAAATACAGACAGTCGAAAAAAAAAGAAACAGCTACAACCCTACCACTCAAAAATAATCACCAAGCAATACAATTATCATAACAAAAAGCCTGAACACCTACATCTTTGGAGTACTTAGCCCCTTCAGGATCCTCAGAACTGATCCTGGGAACCAGCAAGTAGGATGTGGAAATTATGATCTGCAAATCAGAATTTGGACAGATTTTGGCCACAGGCAAGAGACTTAGCTGGCCCACGAGGTCCAGTCATTCTGAGATTCTGCTTCAGGCATCAGTCACTTGAGTCCCTGAGCCAAATCAGGCTTGGTAGATCATCTAGGCTAAAGGCCTGCCTCATGGGTCACAAAGGTATGCTTGTAAATTATGTGCTTTTACAATATTTCTCTTCTTCCTCATAGACTACAGGGTGTGGGAGAGCAGGGTTTACAAAGAAAGAAAAGAAAAGAAAAAGATTTTCTATAATGCATATTAAATTCCATTTTCTAAGATGAACAGCACTTCCGTAACAAGTTGCATGAGTTTAAGAACACGTTGGGACAAAAGCTTTGATGTAACTTGTTGGAAAAAATAATCACAGCATTTTAGAAAGCACTTCAAACAATCTACCCGCTCACTTTCTTCCCCAGAGGCAACTGCAAACCACCCATGGCCATTTTGTTTTCTTTAGCCATGAAGATGGAAGGATCTAAGTTCTGCATTTGTGGTTTTTCAAAATTTAAATTCTTAAACTTTTAAATTATTTTCCAAATGAAAGCTTGAAATTTGATATGGATCAAAGATATTTCCCACTCTCTTAGCAAAACTCTTTTCTTCCGGAAAAGAAAATGAATGTGCTTGCAGCCTGAACACAGGGCTCTCCTTTTTCAAAAGCAATTTCAGAGCGCTGGTGCACAGGCAGGCTGCAGTCAGATACGATGGCATATCTGTGTCTCAGTCTGCCGCCATCTGCAAGGTAACAGGCAAGCAAACACAACTGAGCACTGGGAGGTGTCCTGTTGAAATTGTGGCTTCCCTACCAGTGACATGTTACTGATAATTCACTGAGGTCAGTGATAATTCGCAATACACCGACCTGCCCAGAGTTATCGTGCTGAGTTTAACCACAGCTTTCACTGAGAAAAGCTGCAGTGCTCAGGATGTGGAGCTAGACACCACACATACACAGAACAGTAGCACAGAAGAGGCCAAAAATGTGTCTGCGTGTGACCGCATGCATGTGCATGTGTGTGTGTGTGCTTGTGTGTGTGTGTGTGTGTGTACACGCATGGGTACATGCCCCCATCCAGTTGACTCTGGGCAAAACTGTAGAGGAAACGCAATGGACAAAGCTAACCTACTCAACAAATAATGTTGGAACCAATGAAGACCCTTGTGAAAATGAAAACCCTTCCTTTCACCTAAACGGCTATTTTATACAAAAATTAGAATAGATTATATACACATATAAAGATGAAAAGCTACATAACTTAGAACAACTCACAGGAGGAAATATTCATGACCTGGGATTGTAGAGAGAATACCTGAACCTAACCAAGAATAGAGTGCTATAAAGAGAAAATGGTCCCAGGGATGCCAACTGTTTGTGCTACAAAAGATACTGCCGTAAGAACAAGGAGAGGAGAGACACACTAGGATAGCATATTTGAAAGGATCTCATGTGCAAACGTGTGACACATTAAGCTCAACAGGAAACATACAAAGAGCGCAACTGACAAACAGGCCAGATTTGAGCATCTGCTTCACCGAAGAGCAACGAGTAACCACCAGGAAGAAAAAAAAAAAAAAGTGTTAAAAGCCACTACCCACTACAGAAGGCAAATGAAACTCACCACGTGATGCAGCTCTACTGTTACAAGTAGAATGAAAACCACTGACAGTTCCAAGTGCCAGCAGGGGTGCAAAGCAACCGGAACGGCTATATGCTGCCGGTGGAAATGCAGAACGGCAAGACTTTTTTTCTTTTTTCTATTTCTTTTCTGACAAAATCTATACTTATTTGTGAACTAGTAACCCCATTCCTAGGTGTTTAACTTACAGAGCTAAAAACCTTGGTCTACACAAAAACCTATTCATCCGTGTTCATAGCAGCTCTCCTGTCTCCCAACCACTCCACACAGGAAATAACCCCTACCCCCCAGGGGAAGAATGCATAAGCACCGTGACACACTGGGGTGCTGGGGTGTAGCGCAGAGATACAAAATGGCACATGATTGAGGCTTGCATGTACAGTAAGCTACATGCATCTTCCAAAGCGTCATGTTCGGCCACAGAACCAGCCGGAGCAAGTGACACAGTGCGTGAGTGCACTTCCGAAGGATTACCCAGAATTACAAAACTGTAGTGATCGGTGCTTGCTTATAAGAAGTTAGAAGATGAGGTGTGATTCCAGGGAATAAACTATACGGCAGCTTCTAAAGGCGACAGGCTGTTCTGTTCTCTGACTATGGTGGTCGCATGAATCTGTTCATTCCTTAAAACTCACGGAAGTGGGGCCAGCGAGATAACTCAGTGGACTAAAGAGCTTGCTTAGGCAAGCTCAGGGACAGCTGTTTGATCCCTGGCACCACATACCGTACCAGCTCTGCCCCCAGGGCAGGCTGAGCCATCCACAGCGTCCAGGGCGTAGAGGTGTACACCTGTAATCCCAGTGCTGGGCAGGTAGAAAGCAGGAGGATCCCTATGAGTCCAAGCTCATGTAGTAAGACCTGTAACAACCAAATACAACGAAGGAAAAAAAAAAAAAACCTCACAGAACTGCGCTAGCAGAGCTGTGAGGGCAGAAAAGTCAACGATACTGCATGCTAAGTATAATGGTTAATAGTGAAAACAAATGTGGGAGGTGTTGACTACGGCACCCGTCCCAGGGGAGGGCAACGTGCCGCATTGCCCTGCAGCATGCTGCCGGCCAGTCAAGCCTGTTTCGGATCCACTTAGCCGTCCCATCTCTGTTCTTCCCTGTGCCCTACAGAGTATCTGGCATGGGAAGTGGGCACTTCACACAGAGTTTTGAAATGCATTATATGTAAAGGTTGCTTTTCTGATCTCTAAAATACCACCCAGGTTTAATCAACTTTCATGCCATAAGCATTTCATCATAATATACAAAGTTTGTAATAGCTGGTACTTAATATGTGTCACATACAGACATGGAACATCTTCTGATTAATATTCAACTTTTAAAGTAACCACAAGTCAGCGTCTGCTACAGTAGGGAAACAAACATTAAGATTTACCTCACTACAAAAAGTTAAAAAGAAGAGAAAATTCACTTTATTATATAGTACATGCCTGCCTCAAACAAGAAATGAACATTCCCACTTAAGGTAACAAATGAAAATATAAAAGCCAAAGGCATAAAACAATATCTGACATTAAGCAAAAGCATAGCAAATATTTTTCAATAAACATAATTCTAACAAATGAATAAACACATGAATATCTATAAGACAAAGGTGGAAAATCAGATTACACAACTGAACTTTAAGAATTACTTTGCCCTACCACCACATGTTCGATAGCATACAACCACATATAGGCATGTGTTTTTTCTAGTCACTCAACCTACCAACCACTGTTTGATTCCAAATCCCTTTTCAAACAGGGAAAGAGAGCCAAAAGACAATCCAGAGATCTCTAATAGATCAAGTCAAAAGTGGGACATAGGGGCCCCGCAGGATGGCTCAGTGGTCTAAAGCGCCTGCTTAGGAAGGCTTGGGCAGCTTCAGGGACCACGGTTTGATCCCTGGCAGCACATGCAGCACCAGCCCTGCCCTGAGGGCAGGCTGAGCCGGCCATAAAGAAAAAAATAAAAAATTTTAAAAGTGGGATATATACAGGTAGAGAGTAGATGTAGTTAATTCACACCAAATGAAACCTTAAAAATTATCATAGATTCATCAGTAGTGAACTACAATGAGAGGGTAATCAATTCTGACAGCAAGAATTCAGGAAAACAATTCTTTGAAAGAGATCATCGTTCCACTGGGCCTTGAGAAATGCACTGGACTGTGGTCAAGAGAGGGCAACACACGCTAAGTCACTGAGAGCACACATTTTGAAACCTGACAGCCCACTGTGACTCCATCTATGACCTCTTAGCTCTGGGATCTTGATCAGCTTCGTACATACAGTAGAGATACGGTATTACATATGAAATAGCAGTGTTAACATGCAAAATGCTCCCAGTGGATGGTGGAACACAATATAGGAGGTAAGTGTATGCTAGGCGGAGAAAAGAAAGGGCAAAACAAAAGGAATAGTACCCAGAATTCCTTAAGTGTCCCTTTGATTTCACCAGCCAGGACTAGTACCCTAGAGTATTACGCACTAACTACTACATAAGCAGAAAAAGACAATTTTCTAACTCAGTGACAGCTTGGGATCTCTTACACCCTCTATGGATCCTCAACCCAATGTGTCCATACACCACCCTCAGAACTCCACATATAAATTTAAAGTTCTGTCCACAAGCCAAATATCGCAGGTTCTCGTCAGACTCCTCCTGGAGCTACGGGTAGTGGAAGGCTCTTGTGGTGACATTTCCTTTGCCACCAAAGCAATGCCTTGCATGGAATGTGCTCTACAGTCCCATGCAATCATGGGCTCTGAAGCATCTAATTAAAACACGAGGCCCCAGCTTCTAGAAGATGGAGCCATGTGAGACCTGAAGGATTCATGGCTCCGTTTCAAACCCAAGAAGGGAACAAGAAAGTAGCTGTGGTTAGGAGGGCTTCTCATCGGAGCAGCAGCCTTACACAGGAGAAGGAGGATGCCATGGGTATCTAACCTTGAGGAGAAGAGGTGGGGGGGGCAAAAATGTACAAATGGAACGGCGCTGTACTCACATGGTGAAGGAGCCGGGGGGAGCAGACACCCGCCGCAGGTCCGCAGCTTGCACCTGGTGGATGCTAGAGGCGGCAGGGAAATGAGCAGCGGAGACAGAGTCAGCAGGACAGCGTGGACAGACAAGGACCAGGCCGGGGAGAGAAAGAGAGACACACAAAGTTTAAACAGAAATTAAATGAGCGTGTCACCGACAGGAAACAAAAGAAAAATGAAAATCAGGCCAGCCACGGAAATAATCCAGAGAAGCCGGTGGTACGGTAGCAATGGAGCTGACAGGACACATGGAAGGGGCTGGTTCCAGGCAAGCCACAGACTACAGTGCAAGGCCAGCGCAGGAGGGCAGGCTGTGGGCACAGTGAGGTGACCAGGCTGCCCCTTCGCCAGGTAACCTGAGACACCATGGGGAACAGGCGCACACCTACAATGGACAGTGCCAGCATGTCGCCCCATCCCCCTTGAGGACCTCAGTCAGAGCAGTGCTTTCCTGAGCCTTCATGATTCCCCAGCTCTGTGAGAAAACTAGCCCCTGAAAGACTGCCTCAGGGAGACCCTCAGCTTGTTCCACGTAAGCAGCACAGGCTTCTGAAGAGCTTCAGACATGGTACCACGAAGCCTCGCTCCACACTGTGGTACTGTGGTTCCACCCACATCTGGACACCAACCTGGAACTGTAGACCTGGCCCCCTACACTTCCTCTTTTCTTTTGTAAAAGGGAGAGTCTACAGAGGCTATCAGAAAAAGACTAAGCATAAAATTTACAAAAGTAAGCCACAAACGTCCCTTCTATGTCATCATCTTCTCAGCTTTCTATTTAAATATTTTTACTGTAACTACAAGAGGCACAGCTCTGAGACCTGTCTGCTGCGCTGGGCACATCGCTACTCCTGGAAGGTTGGCCCTGGGGTAACCAGCTCTCTCTGTGGTATCTGTGAAGCCCTGTATTCCAATCAGTAATACATCGCAGGCCAAGGACAATAAAGTCCAGTCGCCCAACTGGAGGTTCACTAAGTTGACAATGGCATTTGGATAAAATGATCCTTTATAACTTAGCCTTCACTCTTAGTGATTTTAATGGTAACAGCGGAACAGTTGTATGCTGTACAGTACACGCTCATTTTCAGCTGCTGAGACCCTTTGATGTCACCTGGCAAACACCGAGCCTAAGCACATGACCTGGCTACCGTGTCACTGAAACATGAGTGTGCATGTAGGGAATGTTCCTCTGCTGTTTTCAGGCAGGACAGTGTGGCAGTACCACAGACACTCTATGCAGATTCCTGTCCTGACAAACAGCACAAACTCCTGTAGCCAGTGGGGGTCAGTGGACACAATGAGGCTTAGCATTTTAGTTAGCATGTTGTAGTGATAAGAAATAGTATTATTTGAAGTCAAGCAATCATTTTTTGGAAATTCTTTTTTAAAAAATGAAGATCTAGTGACACCAAGAAGACCGCTAGTTCACTCATCATCATGGAAATTCCTCCCAGATTCTATATAAACTGTACTGCGAAGTTATTCAGCATCTGCCTTCACTTGTAATAAAATGTACTGAGGTCGGCCAGATAGCTCAGCAGACTAAACTGCCTGCTTAGGCAGGCTCAGAGACTGGGGTTCCATCCCTGGGGGTCTGTGTTGGCCCCCGTCCCTGGCGTGTGCTGAGATAGCAATTAAAACGAGGCAAGGTGGTGCACGCCTGTAATCCCGGGCACTTGGGAGGCTGAAAAAAAGAGGATCACTGTGAGTCTGATCTTTGTAATGGGACCCTGTAGACCTTGCAGTAAATATATTTAAAAAATAAAATGTATTGAAAGTATTCTATAGTATATTTATTATATCCATGATATTTTAGGCTTCTATTCTTTTAATAATGATTTCTGAGAAATGTAGCAGACATAGTCTCATAAGTGTGATCCAGTAACTTGATCGGTAACCATGTCACGGAAGTTGGCCCAGGCACTGGGAGCCCTATGGGGAGAACCCCAACAGAACAGAGAAACAGGTCAGCCAAAGATCACACAGCCAAAGATCAGTAATGACGCGTTGGAAGCACGTGAGAGGACCTGCAAGGAGCACCAGGAAGGGCATCTAGCGGCAGAAGTGGACAAAGGAGAGCTCTAAAGGGATGGCGATGCTTTAGTGCAGCTCTGAATGGGGTGGGGGAGGGGAAAGAAAGAGCGCGAGATCTTGAGACACAGAGATAGAGACAGAGACAGAGACAGAAAGATAAAGACAGAGAGAAATAGAGAAAAGAGATAAAGACAGGAAGAGACAGAGAGAGAGAGAGAGAGACAGGGAAAGAAAACTGCAAAGGAGGCCATGAGGTCTCTAAAAGAGGAAACGCTGGAATAAAGCATTCTGACAAGGGGACAGGCAACTACTCTAGGGACAAAACTCACTCTGGGGTGCAGGGAGAGAAGGAGGGAGGCAGCAATGATACATATATATATATAGATAAATATATATATAGAAATATATATAGATATATACCTACGACTGCTTTGATGGGGACACCAGTGCCCCCAGGTGGGAAGTACCTACTTCGCTGTTTTTAAGTTGAGGCTGCTGCTTGAACCTCATGTCATGTGTGCCAGAAGGAAAAAAAAAATCTATGTGTACTCTGTGTCTTCTCAGTGGACTACCTAGCAAACGTTCTTCCGCCAACCAGTGGTTTGCGGCTTAAGTGTGAAATTCCTCAAGGAACTCTGTAAGCCATGGGCCACTACTGCCATGCCACCTTTCTTAGTACATAAACTCAGCAACTATATATTCTACCTAAAAGGGGGACCAGGAAAAGAGGAAGAAAAGCACTGTGTATGAGCCAACAGTTTCACTGCCTGCAAAATACAAATAAAATAAGAAACACAATGAAACAGCAGCTCTGGAAAACGGGATGGACAACATTCAGGGGAGAGAAGGGAAAGGAAGATCTCTTGCCCTAGCCTGACTCAAGCAGAGCCTGGAACACCTGGCGGGCACTGTCTGCTGCTGTTTAGCCACACCTGTCACTGCTGAGGGAGGTGACAGGGGCTGGGGTGCCTAGGTCACTGACTGGAATTTCTGGAGACCATGATGTTGATTCCGTGAACATGTAGTGAAGCGCTCCCTGCTTTATAGGCACCAAAAGGAAGCCAGCCATTGGGCAACCGTGCATCCCAGGCCACACCGTTGAGGTCCCCCCTTCTTTTGCAGAGAGCAACCTAAGGCTAAGCTCTGAAGCAGCCTTAGCCACATTGCAATATATACAGAAGACACTGAAAGGATACCCCACGCCCTTCCTTTGTTCACCCACATCTCCAACCCAGACTAACAGCTCAATCACCCATGGTAGGAAAGATGCACTGTAAAATGAATGGGCATTTTAATTCACCTAATCATTGCCGCCTTACCTTAAAGTGGTTCATCAAAACACCTAACACAGGGCTGGGGAGATAGCTCAGCAACATAAGTGCCTGCCTGGCAAGCGCAAGGTCCTGAGTTGACCTCCAATACCAAAACAAAAACAAAAATACTTCACACAAGGAAGATTTCCAGAGAGAAAATAAGCGCTTAGAAATTGCTGTTCAAGACAGGTCTGGACAACTAGACACTGTCCAGAAAGGCCAACTTGATTCCATGCAACAGAGCACACAAGACCCCAAAATGGGAACAACAGGAAGGGCCACTCCTTAATGGGCCAACTGGCCTAGGCCCCTAGGACCCAAGGGACCAATGCTTTCCAAGGCACCTGAGTAGAGAGCAGGCTAATGACATGCCACCCCCAAACTAAGCCATCGCAGGGCATGCTCTGTGCACATGTCATGTGACCCTAGAGCCACGGCTTCACTGTGCTTCTCTACGCTGCATCTGCACAGACCAAGTGGTCAGTGAAGAGTCATCCATAACAGCAATGGTTTCGGAAAGAAGGGTCAAGTGACTATATAAGGAACAGAAGGAGAAAGATACCTGCCGGCATGGCAGAGTCCAAGGTACCCTGGGGTTTACTGGGCTCGTCTCCCCTTCCTCACACAGTGAGGCTCCCCAGACCAAGCACATGCTCTACGATCTGCACCGCAAGGTCTCGCATCACCCCAGGTAGCCAAGGAGCAGACTTACTCATTGAGTAAGGGCATGGACGTTCTCCTCTTGCTCTTCTGTACCATGTTGGCCTGATTCCTCAAGGAGATCCGAATCATCGCCGGGGCCAACCTGCATGGCTCTCCGTCCACTTGCATGGGGATGGACTTGTAGGTCAGAAGCATGACCTCCCGACACTGGTGGAGCCGTTCTCCGTGACCCCCGACTTGCAGGGCAGCCTGTTGGAGCAAGATGAGATTGTTAGAGCCACTTCACAATGCTACACAGCCAAAGGGCCTTTGGGAAATCCAGTCAAATTCACTGGCCACCAGTATAAAAAGAAATCTGGGTGAACTATTACTACAAATAAGCTGAACATTTAACACTTTTGATGAGATTTATCGTGAATTCTCACAGACATTTTTGCTTTTTCTTTTCTTTCTCTGTCTCTCTCTTTCTTTTTTTTTGGTACCAGGAATACAACTCAGGTCCTGATGCTTGCCAGGCAAGCACTTACTCTATTGAGCTATCTCCCAGGCTCTCATTGTGCTAATTTGATGCACAAATTTTCCTGTGTTATCTACTCCTGGTAAATAATCAGAGTATCACAAAAGATGAAAAGAGGATAATGCACAAGGTTCACCTGTTTCTAAACTCTATTTATCTAATTCATTTTAAAAAATTCTTTAGCAAGCAGTGCATCCTTGATGAGTTTTCAAGCTTAAGCGCTGTTACCCTTGTCACCTAAAACTTCCTCAAGCTATTTCTAACCTGTACAAAGTAAATGAAATATAAGCTAATATTGATTACTCAATCAAAGCCATTCTGAAAAGTAAAATAGTTTAAAGGACTAAAATCAAATATTGTAAAAGTTCAGTTCACTGTGGGAGTCACAGACTGGAGGTTCAAGTCAATATAAGAAGCATACGAAGCATGTCTAAGAGCAAACCTATGTCTTCTTTGACTTTGGGAAATAGCTCATTAAATACCATTTCTCATTTTATGGAAATAAGCATCTCTAATGGATGTATTTTTTTTTATGGCTGGCTCAGCCTGTCCTGGGGGGTAGAGCTGGCAAAGCATGTGGTGCCAACGATTCAACTGTGGTCCCTGTGGTTGCCTAAACTTTCCTAAACAGGGGCTTTAGACCACTGAACCATCTCGTTGGACCTCAGATGTATCATTTTTGATGCATAATACACATATACACGTTTGATGACTTGCCCTAATGAATATGTGTGTGTGTGTGTGTGTATTTTTTTTTGCATTTTTAGGGAAGGGTCTACATGGTTTTCAGGGTCTCACTACTAGATTGGACTTGTAGTGATTTGCTTGTTTACAGCCTTCCAAGAGATAGGATTATAGATACAAGCCACTACACCCAGTCTCAATTGCCATCTCAGCATGCCCTGGGGATGGGGCCCAGCATGGCAGGCCCAGGAATCAAACCTCAGTCCCTGCACCTGCTTGCGGGTGCTTTAATCCGCTGAATTATTTGACTAAGCCCCATGAATATTTTTATATGTATGTGTGAACTTTTGCATTGATCAAGCTTCAAAATTTCTATGCCCACTAAGAGGTGCCCACTGCTTCTGTGCAACTAGCTCCAGTGTTTCCACCAGCTAAAAGATAACCACTGCTAACTTCTATCACCACAGATGCATTTACCTGAACTTCAACTTTAGATAAAAGAACACATACATAAGCATTCTTGCATCTGATATCTTTTGCTCATCATTAAAATTCCCCAAGATATAGCATTTTATATTTATGCATTCCTCATCAGTAGGTGAATACTTGACTGTTTCCGCTTTAGAGCTCTTCACCACATCAACTTTCTTGTACACATATTTTAATGGATCCATGCATTCTTAGGTATGGACAAATGAGTAGCACTTCCATGACATTAGTTTATGGGTATATTTAGCTCTAGAAGATACTAGGCTACTATGTTTCAATCAATTCATAATGAAGTCAATTTTTAAATGTAGCTAAATACTAACAAAATCTAAATGATGCAGTTTTATAAAAGAAAAACATATTGTCAGCTTATTTCCAAGTTTATTCTTTATGAACAAGGGAGAAAAATCATCCTTGTTACTCAGATTTCAGAAGCCAACTTCCACTATTTTGGCAGTCAGATCTTTGGTTTTAACTAATGTGTCAAACTATTTCTGCATTCATTTGCTAGAGAGAAAGCTGACCGCAAATGTAAGGAGAAAGGCAAAGCAATGGGACAAAAAGAAGACAAAAAATAAAATAATTTAAACATGAAGTGTATTTTATTGAGCCCTTCTGATACTCTATTGTATGGTTTGTATGTTTTTTTTTCAGTTAGTAGAAAACCAAGAAATGAAAGAGAATGCACTGAGTGATTCCTAAAATCCCTGTGACCTCATTCTCTACTACTCAGTGAGCTACACTAAACTGCTAATTTCGGTTGCCCATGGGTTTGAATCGCTATCACCTCAACCTTTTCCAACATACCTCTTGCTTCCAATTACTTTCAAGCTCAGTATTACTAGGGGGGAAACTGTGTGGTTCACCCACTAGTGCAAACACCATCCTGTTCATGTCTCCCTATAGTAAGTGCCACGAATGACAGATATAAAAGCAAAACAAGATAAAAAAGCAATAGGAACTCATTTCCTTTAATTTGATAGGACTGGGAGCTCCTCAGTATCAGAAGGCACGCACATTCACTGGAGTGTCAGTATCCAGCTCCTCACGCTCAAAACAACAGCATATAGGGGTTGAGGAGCTCTTGTCCAAAATGCTAAGGCCTGGAATTGTTTTTAATTTTATTAATTTCAACAAGAAAAAAATAGCAATGAGACAGTTTCAGAACATGTCAGTAGGACAGCCACAAAAATCAATACAATGCATATTGTCTTCATAGTAGTTGTTCAGAGTACAAGATGCAAATATAAGTTTTCTAAACGCTATTGGTACAAACATTTCTTCTCATTGAACTAAGAGAAAGTAGCTGTATATAGAGTCCAGTAGTCCATAATAGTAGCGGGTTATCAGCAGAACTGACAATGCTGAAATCTGTTAACTTGAGCCTTTTACAAATCAGCATACTAATATGGCTTTACTTTTTATGCCTTGTGGTTTTTGACATAAAAAAAAATTAGACTTTAGAATATTTACATATATGTAATGAAATAACTTGGGAATGGGACTTAAGTCTATAATGGAATTTATTTATATTTTATAGAGTACACACCTTGAGCATGTCCTTTTAGATGACCTTTGGAGTTTTGACTTTGACCAATCGCAGAGGTTAAGTCTGAAATTTTGGTTCCTCAAAATGTTTTGTATTTGGAAGCATTTCAAACTACAGACTTTCAAATTAGGCATGTTGGGCTAGGGAGATAGTTCATCAGTCTAAGTGCCTGCCTGGCAAGTGCAAGGACCCAGGTTCAATCCCCGATACTTCATGCCCTGCCAGCTCCAAAACTGAGACACACCATGCTGGCCACTGAAACTGGGTGTGATGGCACACAACTGTAATCCCAGCACTGGGGAGGCTGAGTCCGGAGGATCACTATGGGTCTGAGGTACATTAGCCAGATCCTGTACCAAATAAATAAATAATATTTTTTAAAAATGTGCACATGTTCTGCAAACAGATAGACCCAAACGACAATCAGTGACAGACCCATAGTGTTAGAGAATCAACCCAACATTACTTCAGAAGAACAGAGGAACTATTATGACTAGACTTTCGAGTAAAGATGCATAGGATTGTCAGAACAGTAGCCAAAAATCACTTTGGCAACAAATTTAGAGTACTGGAAATTTCTAAAGTACTTCTTAGCAATATTTATTTTTCTACGCTTTAATTACCAAGGCTCAACATCCTGTCAGGTACAGCCCTAGCAACTACTCTGCTATCCTAATTTTCTAGAATGAACTGTTTATCGTTAATAATACTTAGATGTATTAAGAATAGATATTCCATGATCTATTTAACTTAACGTGTTTCTCTGATGGAAATTTTATATACTGCCTTTCCAATAACATGATGTCAGAAGAAAACTGATGCAATCCTTGAAATAAGTGCATCTATTTTGTAAAATGAAGACAATAGTAGCAGCTATCCCAGAGACTCCCTGGGAGAGTTTGATAAGTCAGCATAAACAACGCATTCAGAACGATGCACCCTCTAAGAGTCGACTGTTCTCCTTAGATATCCTAAATCAAGGTAACTCCTTGGTATTCTCACCATGGTCACAATTCTGCACAATGGGAGGAAGAGAAATATGAAGGCATACATTGTATCCATATTGTTTTTTATTCTTCCAATTAAAAAATAGCAAATTGGAAGAAATGAGAGAGTGAATGTTTCTCCTCACATGCTGCAGTTTGGATTCTGATATTTCCCAAAGGTTCACATATAAGAGACCAAGTCCCCAGGCTTGACGTGAAGGGAAGGTGGTAGACACTTCAATAAAAGATCAACCTTTTCTCACTGGGTTATCGTATGCACATAGCTCCTTCACATTTGTTCAATGGAGGAAGATTCTTTTTAGAAATTACCAGCAAGGGTTAATGACAGCAAACAAGTACAAAACGAAAAACCATGAAAGAAACCCACTGAGTAGTGAGCCCACTAGCCTATTTTATTTTGGGGGGAAAATCGATTTGTGTACTTCAACACTGGTTAAACAAGCATTCCTCCAAAGCCTACACTACTGTGAAAGACTTAGAGTAGTGACAGCATCACGAATATATTGGACTACATTGGGTTATTTTGCTGAATTCATGCACCTACAATATTTGAATGGCAATGGAACATATATTTATAGTTAGGGTAGATATATAGCTGCTTTCTCTTAGTTCACTGAGTACAAAGATTTGTGCTGGTAGTAGCTAGACAAGATATCATATCTACATCTTGTACTGTGAATAACTACTATGAAGACAACAATATGTAACAGCTTCATTATTGCAACTGTTCTACTAAACTGCTTTGAAACTGTCTCATTGCTGTGTGTTTCTCATTAAAATTAATAAAAAATAACATAATAAAAAAGAATATATCCTGGAGCAAGGGGAAACAATAGATGTCAAAAGCTGGGAATACACATATCCTACTGATAATTTTTAAACACTTGCCTGTTAGTATTTGCCATTTGCTTCTTTTTTAGAAGAAGCAGAGACCTGAATAAAATATGATGCTCAAATCGCACATCCTGGGTGAAAATTAAATATTTGTGCTGACTGCGCTCAGCCAATCATTCACTTAGCACATGATCAATAGGACCAGACATGCAAAGAAAAGAACGTGATCTATGATGAAGAGGAGCTGAGATTACCATAAGATGGACCTTGGAGCAAAGTGGACATTGAAGAACGGTCCCTCAAAACAGGAACGGAGTCATGGAAATTATCAATCTGGCACACAGAACCAGAGATGCCTCATTTTATCTAGGGGCCAGTGGTACAACAATTTGCAATCTAAAATCATGGAACTGAATAAGAAAAGGAGAAGAGAACAGAAAATATATGAATAGGGGCTGGGGAGTTAGCTCAGTAGAATAAGCACTTGCCTAGCAGACACAAGGACCTGAGTTCAATCCCCAGTCCCACACACACACACACACACACACACACACACAAAAAAAAAAAAAATATATATATATATATATATATATATATATATATATGAATAAAAATATTTTTAAAACAAGGAAAGAAAGAAACTTCTGGGCCAATAGCTATGAATTTTTTTAATTTTTAAAATTTTTTCCTTGTTTTAGAACTTTTGTTTGTTTGTTTATTTATTTTTATGGCCGGCTCAACCCACCCTGAGGGCAGGGCTGGCGCAGCATGTGGTGCCGGGGATCGAACTGCAGTCCCTGCAGCCGCCTAAGCTTTTCCTAAGCAGGTGCTTTAGACCACTGAGCCATCCTGCTGGGCCCCAATAGCAATGAATTTTAAACATCAGCACAAGTAGAACCACAGTGGTGGATAGAAAAATGGTTACCAACACAATCATCAGAAAGATGCCAAGGTCCTAGTTCCAAGAAACTAGAAGGCCTCCCGAGGCAAAGGGCTATTTCTGGTTTGAACAAAGTACAGATGCAGAGCTAGGAAAATTGTGGAAAATCCAAGCAAGATGCAACAGGGAAAGGGAAGATGCGATAAGCTCAGAGTGACACAGGCCACATGCCAAAGAGTGAAGCCAGTGCCCAGAATCTGGAGTAGACCAGGACATGGATCCTCCCATGTAATTGCCAAAAGTAGCACAGCACTTAAGTCCTGCTCTAGACTTCTGAACACCCTAACTATAAAATAATAGGAGTATGGTATCTTAAAACACTGTTGATGGCAATTTCCCTACAGTAGCACAGTAAAGATATACTTCGACCACAAAGAACTCTTAAATAATGAAAGTGTTATGGTTTATCTCTAGCTGTTCCCCCAAAGCCTCTGCAATCATTGAGTGGAGACTTCTAGAGTTTGAGACTTGATCCATGATCCCTGGGATTATGTGTTTTAGTACTGATGGGAATATGGGTTCAAGTACTTCTGGGATTATGAGTGTAGCCTAAAGTGGATAGGCTAAGTCAGAGAGCTTGAATGTAATATAAAGAGAAACAGAGAGACAGACTGGCACTGTAGCGCTGTTGCTCTGCTGCCCTGATTGGTTGGATGCCTCTGTCACCATTTTGTTGCTGTTCTGCCACCATGAACTGGATGCTCTCTGTCTGTTCACTCAGCCTTGGGCCAGCCGCATATGGACTGAAACCTCCACAAACTGTGAGCTAAATAAACCTTTCCTTCCCTCATTTTGAGTGTTGGGTATTTGGCCCAGCAATGAGTAAAAAGTAACTAAGGCAGAAAGATATAGAGAAAATTGTAAAAATAAAGGAGAAAATGACACTATCTTATTCAAGAGAATATTGGTCCAAATGAGAACCGGATTTTCATACTACAGTCTGGAGGTTAGAAAAAAGTGAAATAATATAAAGTGCTGAACCAAGCTAAATAACAAACTCACCAACTCAGAATTTTACTACCATGCAAATAAAATTCAAAAACTGAAGATCAAATAAAAGCCCATATTTAATGCAATCTTGATCACAATATCATTATTACACCTCACAGAACTAGAGAACACATTCATACAATGCGTTTGGAAACCAAAGAGACTTAGAATAGCCAAGTCAATCTGGGTAACAAAGGCAAGGTAGGAGGCATCACAATCCCTGACTTAAAACTATACTAAAACCACTGTGATAAAATCAACTGGTACTGGAGATAAATACATACATACATACATACATACATACATACATCATGTATGTATAAATAAATACATATATACATACATACAAGCAGACCTGAAAATCAATGGAACAGATTAAAAGACACAGACACACCTCCAAACACACTCAGCCACCTTATCTTTAACAAAGGGGCCAAACATATTCACTGGAAGAAAGAAGCCTCTTTAGTAAATGATGCTGCCAATAAATGATGTTAGTAAAACTTGTTTTCTGCATGCCAAAGACTAAAACTAGATCTATGTCTATCACCATTCCCTAAAGTAAAATTAAAATGGATTAAATATCTAAATATGAAAGAAAAACACTAAATCTATTGGCAAAGAAAGTAGGTAGAAATCTTGAAGACACAGGTATAGGTGGAGAGTTCATGAACAAAATCCAGACTGCATAAGAAATATTTCAGAATTTTTTTTTGGCTGTCTCAGGCTGCCATAAGGATGTGTCTGGGGATTGAACCCTGATTCCCTGTGCCTGACTAGGACTGCCCTCACAGGTGCTTAAAGCACCGAGCTAACCCAAAAGTGCCCTACACAAGAAATATTTAAATGTATCAACACCTTGGATCTCACCTGTTTTAAAAGTTTTCCAATATCAAAAGAAATCACCAACAGAGTGAAAAGAGAACCCAGAGTGGGAAAAAAAATTAAGCCAATTTTCCCTCAAAGAACATACAAAGAATTCAAAAAACTGAGATGCCCTCAAATTCAAAGACCCAATCCCAAAATGAGCATCTGATATGAATGCACACTTCACTGAGGAAGGAAGAAATACAAATGGCAAATTAATATATGAGAATAATGTTCAACATCATTGGCCATCTGAGAGCTGTAGATTAAAATAGCACTGAAATTCCATCTCACCCCTGAAAGAATGGTTATCATCAAGAAATCAACAATAATAAGTGCGATCAGGGCTGTGAAGAAAAAGAAACCCTTCTCCACTGTTGCTAGAAGTGCAGACTGATGCAGCTGCTCTGGAAACTGATGTTGAGAATCCTCAAAAATGTAGGATTAGAGTTCCCATTAAACCCAGCTATTCTCCTCCTAAGTATCTTCCCAGAAGAATTAAAAATATCACATGACAATGATCCATAGGCACTTATGTTTACGGTAACCCAATTCATAATGAGTAAATCCTGGAAACAACCCAAGTGTCTATGAACTGAGGAATGGATGAAAAGATGTGGTATTTTTATATAGTGGAATACTACACAGCCATAGAGAGGGATAAATTTGAGTTTTATAGGTAAATGATTATAACTTCAGGCCATAGGCATAAATGAAATAAATCAGACTCACATATACAAATATCATATTATCTACCTGGAATGAGAAACTGAAAAAGTAGATAAGGTCTAAAATGTATATGAAATATTGTAAAATAGTAAGACTCGTTCAAAGGAAAAAAGAACAAATAACTAGGATGGGGGAAAAGACAGTGGGAGAGAGGAAAAATATGCAAGTGAGTTACACTGGTAATGTCTCTTTGCTCACTGAAAAAGAAGACGTGTGCTAACATGCACAGCAGAATCGTACATGCCCACGTCTTATACTGTAAGAAACTACTGTCAAAACAATGATATACAGTGTAATAACTATTGCTATTCTCCTTTTTCTGTTATCAAATTTTGTTTTACTTTTTTCCATAAAACAAAATCCATTAAAACAACAACAAAGACAACTAAAGACATTTTGAAAAAAAAGAGAAATTTGGAAGTTTGTTGCCAGCGAACTTTCATTTTAAGAAATGCTAGAAGAGGGGCCAAGGAGATAGTTCAGGGGCACAAGTGCCTGCCTGGCAAGTGCAAGGTCCTGAGTTTGATCCCAGGTTCCACAAAAAAAAAAGGAAAGAAGGAAGGAAGGAAGGAAGGAAGGAAGGAAGGAAGGAAGGAAGGAAGGAAGGAAGGAAGGAAGGAAGGAGGAAAGGAAGGAAGGAAGGCTAGAGAAAATTCTTCAAACTCATGCAAAATGATAGTACATGGAAACCTCAACTGATAAGAAAGAAAAATTCTAGAAATGGTGAACATGTGCCTAGGAATGAATTTAACAAAACATATTCAAAAACTGAAAAACCATACTGAAGCTACAGAACATTCCCAAGCAAACTTTAAAACAAAATAGATGGAGAAACAAAATATCTTCATAGAATGAAATGCTCAATAATGGTAACATCCACTTCTCCCCAAATTTGCCTAAAGATTTAACACAAACCCAATTAAAATCCCAATGGGTCTTTTTCATTTTAGTAGACACTAGCGAGCATATTATAAAAATCTACACACAAATGCAGAAGACCTAGAATAAACAAAATATTCTTTGACAAACATAGGCAAAGCACAGTGGGGCATGCCCGTAGTTCTGGGACTCTCAGGGCATGAGAGGAAAATCACAAGTCCAAGCCCAGCCTCGGCCACTAGCAATGTAGTGAAACCCTATCTCAAAATGAAATATAATGCAGGACTAGGTGGGAGTTCAGTGTGAAGGCCCTGCATTGAATGCTGGTATGCCCCATCCTTTGCATAAAATAATTCATATAACCAAACTGAAGATTTACTATAAATCAACACTAATTAGGGCACTGTGGCACTGGTACCAAGATAAACAATGGGGAGAAAGAACAGTGCTCAGAAAATAACTCATGGAGTCAAGGAGCAAAGTTCCAGGGAAATGCTAAAGAGGGCAAGTTTATTCAACAAATAATTCTAGGAAAAACTTGGGTAAAGATATTTTCAAAATGAGAATGAAAAACGGCTTTGCAAAACAACAAAACTTAATTTAAACTGAATCACTCACAAAAGCTAAAATTACAAATGTTCCAGAAGAAAACATAAAATGCCTTCTCCATCTTTTTTACATAATCAAAGACGTTTTAAGAAGTATCCATAACACAGATTGAGTCTACTTCATAAAACTGGAATTCATAAGAATATCTAGAATGTATGCTCATCAAAAGAAAGATACACTGAGAAAGCTCACACTGAGAAAAATATATTTTCATGAAATATCTTTGCACGGATTTGTTTACATAAATCCACACAAAGATTGGAACTCATAATGTACCTCTGGTAACTCCATTAATATGCACAATCACACAAATCCTGCTTTTGAGCGACTTAAGAGGTAACAGTAAGATAAACTTTTCCTTACTCACATCTTTTGTGTTTTAGCACTACATAACTGTTTGTTTGTATCCAGTTTTAATGACTTCACAAGGCATCCATAAATCCTTATAAACCTTTATTTCTTTCTCAGGATAGAATCTCCTCTCTTCCCTCATCCAGTTTCAAGTACCACATAAGAGAGTCTGTGTCAATCTATTCACGTATTTTCACCACCTGAAGGGTAGCCAAGTTCAAACCCTTCTGATCCCCATACTCTCTGTAGTGCTGTTGGTAAGTAAGCAGCATAAAATATCCAGGAAGCAGGTTTTTCTTTTTTATGGAGAGACTTTGAAATGTTTATGTCATTGAATAGGTAATTTCTTTCCCAAGGATTTGTCCTACAAAAATAATTGCAGAGGCATAGAGAGGTGAACAAATAATTATCTTAATCATCTAATTACTTAGAACACTAAATATCAAAAACTTAAAGGTTGATAAAGGAATGATTACTATATAAATACTATATATTGATGCAATGAAAGTCAGTTGACCATTTGTAGTATGGATTTTATTTATAATAATATTGTTTCAGGCAGCTAAGCTAGAGAGACATAGTATAGGCTGTTAGGTAGGGTTAGGCCCTGAAAGAGATAATATGGAAGACAAGATGACTCTACAACTTTGGGAGAGACAGACCCCTGCTGTGGGCTAAGCCTCAAGAGAAAAGAATAAACAAAAGCAGCTACATACTTCCCTAGGGATGCCAGAGAGGTACTGACCCAACCCCCTACAGGAAAAGCCCCTGTTCTGTATTCATGGCAGCAGGCACATGACTCGCTTCCTCATTTGATTCCAATTTCATCAATTTTACCTGAGCAATGGTGCTTATAATCTCATTGGCTGACCAGAGCTTTGTCCCTCCTCATGTCCACCTAAGCGAGTTCCCATGTTCTCCACATCAGACCCACCTCACCACATGGTTTCACTCTATAAAAATCCTTTGAAAAGACAGATTTGGGGATAAACCCCTGGGGTCTCATTTCTGTCCCTCTCTCAGGTAGGTGCTCCCCCCATAAATATATTGGTTTTTTGTTTGTGCCAATTTAAATATTTTTATTGAAGACATTGCATTTCCACTTATAGTACAGTGCTTAAAGTACAGTGCTATGTTTCCCTGTGTACATGTTCCATTATTCAAGTATTGAGAATGCCCAGTACTTCACTATAGCAGTTCAACTTTAATAACTGCCACAGAATTTGCATTTAGGTTCTTCAATTTTATTGGTTGTGGAAGAATGCTATATCTGTTATTTAGAGTTGGCTTAATCAACCTCTTCAGTGTGGGCCCTGAGGAAGCAGCACCAGAGCGAGGACCTCCTCCACCAGGGCAGCCCCAGTCGTTCCTCCCAGCATGCCGCCTGCACTCTGGCACAGCTTGGTGATGATGGAATTGCAGGCTTTCTCCAGCTCCTCCTGCTGATGTTCAAATTCTTCCTTTACTGCAGTCTGACTCTTATCCAGCCAGTTGATGATTTCCTTACGCTTGTCAAGAATCTTCTGCTTATCTTCATCATTAATCTTGCCCTGAAGTTTCTCATCTTTAACAGTTGCTTTCATACTGAAAGTACAGCACTCCAGCGAGTTCTTGGAGGACACTTCGTCCCTTTGCTTCTCATCTTCAGCTTTGTACTTTCCGCTTCCTGAACCATATGCTCCATGTCCTCCTTGCTCAAACAGCCCTTACTATTAGTGATGGTAATCTTGTTCTCTTTTCCTGCACTTTTGTCAACTGCAGAAACATTGAGGATGCCACTGGCATCAATATCAAAAGTTACTTTAATCTGAGGAACATCACGGGGTGCAGGAGGTATGCCTGTGAGTTCAAACTTGCCAAGCAGGTTGTTACCCTTGGTCATGGCACGCTCACCTTCATATACCTGAATGAGCACACCAGGCTACTTGTCCGAGTAGGTAGTGAAGGTCTGGGTCAGCTTGATAGAAATCGTGATATTACACTTGGTGAGGACTGTCATGACACCACCAGCAGTTTCAATACCAAGAGAAAGAGGAATGACATCCAACAGCAACAAATTTTGGACATTTTTAGACTTGCCACCAGATGACATGGCTGCCTGCACAGCTGCACCATAAGCAACAGCCTCATCAGGGTTGATGCTCTTAATTCAGTTCTTTTCCATTGAAGAAGTCCTGCAGTAGCTCCTGGATCTTGAGGATGTGTGTAGAACCACCCACCAGGACAATGTCATGGATCTGAGACTTGTCCAATTTAGCATCTCGAAGAACCTTCTCCACAGGGTCCAGAGTGCCACGGAACAGGTCAGCATTCAATTCTTCAAATCGAGCATGAGTAATGAAGGTGTCAAAGTCAATTCCTTCGTAGAGAGAGCCAATCTCCATCCTGGCTTGGGTGCTAGGAGAGAGGGTTCTCTTAGCTCACTCACACACGGTACAAAGACGGCAGACGGCTCTTTTGTTCTCACTGATGTCCTTCTTGTGTTTGCGTTTGAATTCAGCAATGAAATGACTGACCATCCAGTTGTCAAAATCTTCTCCACCCGAGTGGGTGTCTCCAGCTGTAGATTTCACCTTAAAAATCCCATCTTTGGTAGTGAGGATTGACGCATCAAAAGTGCCACCTCCTGAATCAAAAATCAGCACATTTCTTTCAGCTCCAACTTTTTTGTCTAAACCATAAGCAATAGCAGCAGCTGTTGGTTCATTGATAATTCTAAGTACATTAACAATAGTTCCAGCATCTTTGGTTGCTGGATGCTAAGAGTCATTAAAGTAAACTGGCACAGTGACCACAGCATTGGTAACAATCTTCCCTAGATCAGCTTCTCAATCTCCTTCATCTTTGTCAGCACCGCAGAAGACACCTCCTCTGGGTAGAAGCTCTTGGTCTCTCCTTTGTATTCTACTTGAACATTGGGCCTGCCTGCATCACTCACCACCATGAAGGGCCAGTGCTTCATATCAGACTGGACAACAGCATCATCAGATCTATGTGCAGTCAGATGCGTACCATCAAAAACTGTGCTGCTGGGGTTCATAAGCCCTCGATTTCTTGCAGCATCTCCAATCAGTCATTTGCTGTCAGTGAAAGCGACAGAGCTTGGAGCGGTTCGATTTCCCTGCTCACTGGCAACTATCTCCACTTTTCCTTGCTGGAAGACACCCACACAAGAGTAGGTAACGCCAACATCAATGCCCACTGCAGTTCCCTTCGACCTGGTCGCTAGAGTATAGGCCCAGCTGGGCTAGCGAAGATGACACACAGGAAGCCCCTCACCTACCGGCGTGCTCAATGAGAAATATATTCTTCTTTTAATCTCCTTTTATTTAGTCTTTCGTTTGAGGGAACACAAACATGACCCAGGTTATCTTTGAGGCTGGGAGTTTCATTCCCCTATGTCAATATGATTTCATGTATTGTTTAAAACATAAAAATAAAGCCACTGGAAGAAAATGCATCAACAATATAGTTATTTATGAGTTACATGATTATAATTTATATTTTTACTTTATTTATAGGCATATATGTCTTATCAAAATAGACATCTAATATTCTTTTTCAAAGCAACACAAAAGCTTCTATCATGTGATAAACATAAAACAACTGGAAATTTATCCACATACTTTAATTATTTTCTCATTGAAGAACTTTTGCTTTCCTCATTCATAAACTTAAAAGAATTTACACATTTCAACTTCAATTAACTGAAGAATGAATGGGCTTTCTTTAAAGTCTGCAAGACTGGAATCCTTGGATTTCAATCCGAATACCAAATTAGGCTCCCACTTCTTCAACCTGAATAATGCTTTGAACTCTGCTGTAGATTACTTAGAAACAGAACCCCACATGAAAGCACCCTCACACCTATAATGGCATAACATTGAGGAAGAAATAAATACAAATTACAAGGCCTAATTATGGCCTATTTAAAATCCTAAAAGGTAATCAGGGTGCCCTGCACCCAGTGAGGAATCATGGTAATTAGGTAGAATGCATTTCAGCCGATATAATGATGAGGTCTGCTTTGAAGTTTGCAATTACCAGACAAAGCATCTAACAAAATTAGCCTTTTTTTTTTTTTTCCAACTGCAGTAATTCTATTTAAAATCTTTCCCTAAGAGGCCACTATGGATTTTCTGTTTCTCATATTTTACTTAAATCATGAGCAATGTACAAACATTTTTATTAGCTTATTGCATGAACTTAAAACTGGACAGTCTTTAATTACATCAGACATGTCAATTTATAAGAAAAATAATTTGTTTCTAGAAGGCTTGAGCTACTACTTAGGCTTTTAAATTATATGGTAGCTATGTTTAATACTGAAAACACACATTCAAGTAAGTGTACTCTGTTTTTCAGATAATCACCTTAAACACATGCATGTGTTTTCATGTAATTCCCTTCTTAGAAATATAATTGTTTCAAGAAACGTAAAATTAAAGGAGTAACGTAAGATTCTTTCATCTTAAAAAAATGAAAAGCTGTACCACTGTGCAAATAATAAGGTCTGGTGCACATACAAATAGAGAAGTATATGCCACTATTACTAAAAGAGGATAGGCTATTGAAAATTATACAGCTTAAGCTACATTTAACGGTGATCTTTCTGAGATAGGATTTTCTACCACAGAAGTCATCTGTAATCAGTAGAGATTCTACCACGTGTTTCAGTCTACCTCATGTCTATATGTTACAGTATTTATGTCCTATAAAAAATATAACTGGTATGATTTTGGTATTCCATTTTTTTCCCACCAACTTGGATCCACTATTATTTTTCTCTTTTCCTACTAACAATAGGAAGAGCCTGAGAAGGACTTTATAGACCTCCCAGAACTATCTCGCCAAACAACCAGATATATACCTCTTGCACTCGGCATGTATTCAAATTGCCCATTGCCACATTTCCTTAGATGGCTTACAGGGATTTCAAGTTTTTGATACACAAAACAGAGTTCATTTCTTTGGCACTATTCTCTTTTACATATTTTAACTCATTTAATGCATCCACCCCTTGCCCATGCCAGCCTCCCAAGACTGGCTTACTCACTCTCCTCCTCCTCTCCCCTCCCACTGAGTGACTATATCCCAGTATCTCTCTTGAACCCACCACTCCCATCCTCCTTTGGGATTCCAGACACTGGTTCCCACCTGTTGACTTGTCTAGGCTCCTTCTAAGATTCTAGTAGCCTCCACACAGACACACGGGCAATCTTTCTACTGACAAGTCTGACTGCAGCTTCCCACTTCCTGCGGCCTCATCCACAGCTTTAAAGGTCTTTCCTTTGGACCTTGCTTTCTCCACGTGTGCCTTTATTCTCTGCACAAATAGTCACTCAGCGCCACCCCTAGCAGCTCTTCTAGAAAGCACGTGGGTAGGCCGGATCCCCGCATGGAATGACCACCAGGCCACTTCACTCTGCCAGACCCCTGCTTCTTCTGCAGTCTTCGCTGGTCCTGATCGCCCGCCCACTGCATAAGCACTCTTCCACTCTCTGTTCTCCTTCCTGTTCCCACTCTTGCCTTTCTCCTAGGACTTACTGCCTTAAACCCATGAGGGTTTCTTCACTTCTTGGTGTCCAACCCCTCAATCCTAGCATGAGAGCACCCTGAGAAGAGGGCTTTTCTTTTAGCTTCTTTCTTACCCAACAGCAGGTCACTTATGGAATCAGTATTTGCAGACTCAACAAATATTTATCCTTATATTAAATGAAAGAAAGCAGACATGGGAGAAGACACTGTCAGTTCAATGTTGACGTACTACTTCAACTCACTACTGTCAATTTCCAAAATTGTTATGCATTGGCGGCCACCACTGTGGCCCAACTTCCCATACACTGCACGGGTCCTCATGACCCAGTCTCCCAGGATGCACAGCGTTACTTCCTTTAACTTGTCTCACCAGACTCAACAGGAAGAGCCCAACACCTAAATTCTCCTCTGGTGTGCAGTAATTGAAGGCCATTTCCAAATCAGCCCTCACCAGAAAATGCTAGTGAACTAACCCAATAGTCTGAAAATATAAAACAAACTCTTCTTTAAAGACACACTCAAAAATATTTATGGGTGTAAAAGAACATAACATCTGGAACTTGCTCCAAAGTGAAATAAGAAAAGACATCTCCGATAGGGACAAACAGAAGATGTCTTTCATGAGAATCATTATAATAGTAGAGCAATGACTCCTGGAGGCTCATTACACTCTCATTAAAAATATTTACATGAGCGACATCGTGCTAACTCCTCACATTAATTAAAACCTCCTGGATCACTTCTACAGAGTAGCCTTCAGCTTGGCCTTCACTCAGCATCACTTAGTACACGTCTGCTTTTCACCTACATTTATCCTATGCAAGCCATGGTTCCCACAGGGGCTGTGATTTCACAACTATTTGCCACTCCCCATCCCCCGACCCCCAGAATACCAGAATGCTCTATTGTGCTGAGAAAATTTATTCGGTTGCTCACATTTAAGAACTGCCCCAGGCCTGGCAGGATGGCTCAGTGGTCTAAAGCGCCTGCTTAGGAAAGCTTAGGTGGCTGCAGGGACTGCAGTTCGATCCCCGGCACCACATGCTGCGCCAGCCCTGCCTTTGGGGCAGGCTGAGCCAGCCATAAAAATAAATAAATAAACAAACAAAAGTTCTGAAACAAGAAAAATAAAATAAAATAAAACATTCTTTAAAAAAAGAAAAAAAAAAAAAAAAAAAAAAAAAAAACCTGCCCCATGCAGGCTTCAGGATCCCTACTGCGTCCTTGCCAGTGATAGCCACCGTGTGCCATTTCCAGTAGCCCTGTAGCTCTGCGTCACCTGCCTTCTCCCCTGTAAGGTGCACTTGCTTGGACTGCAACAGGGACTCCCAGTGAAGACTCCTCCAAAACATCTGGGAGGGTGAGGAGGCTGTACTTATATTTGCACCGTCTTCCTGCCTGGTTAAACAGGATGGGAGCTTCCTTCTAGCTAGTATGGTTCTTACGGGATGACGCTTTCTAACTATCTGCTCTGTTATTTGCCTTTGCATCAACAGCTCAGGCATTGTTGGTTCTCGTAAACTTAGCACATTATGTAAGAGGAGTCCCTATCAAAGTTTCCCCCATTCAGATATCCATTATACAATGGCCAGCAGGAGTGCCAAAGCCAAAAAAGATAAGGCAAAGCACTTGACCCTGGGGAAGACCAAGAAGTCAAAAGAAATGAAAAGCTCAAAAACAGAAAGTGTGTGCAATGGCCCTGGAGTGTACAGAAGCCAACGGCTATCACAGCTTTGCTTGACGGGGAGCTGCTGATGGAAGAAAGCAACAAGGCAACTGTGCAAGGCCGGAGGAGCAGGTGCAGCTTTGACTTAGACCAGGTGAAGAGTGAGGCTTTGATTCTTAGAGTAAACAGAGATGGGAAGTGTCTGATTTCCTCTTGGCTTCCCATCCTATGTAAGGGACCATGGTCCCCAAACACCGCCTGACAGCCTTCTGCCACACAGTCAGAAGGGAGCTGCTCCAGTAGCTGGCCACCACTCCAGCAATATCTGCTGGAATACATAAAGGAGCAAAGCACGGAGGGACACTTTGGGGGCTTTCCTTTATGCGTGATTCTGTCACTGTAGTAATTCTTCTGGGTACAAATCATGTCTGAAATTTATCCTGCTGGCTTTTTTGCTATCTTCATTGCTATGGGCATGAAAAGCAAGAACAATATATGAGCTCCAACCCGGAAAGTAAGTCAATCCCAGTCTTTTACATCACAACAGTGACTCCATCCTCGAGTTGGTAAATTTAACAAGGACCATCACCAATTCAAGTGACGTAGAGATCGTCTTGGGTTAGCCTGCTAACCTATTAATTTTTGTTGACTGGGGAGGGGTCATTTGTAATTTACCAGAAGCATGAAATGAAACCTCTTTAGGTTTATTTAGAATATATTTTTTGTTTTTATGCATAAAGGACAGCACAAAACAAATGCTAATCAGAGATTACAAATACACTTTACTGATAATGTAACCTAATTTATGCTAAAATGTATAATTTTAGTCCCTCTTCATTTAACAAGTGAAAATAAAAGACTAAAACCTACTTGAAAATATTTATGTTATACACTTTTTTAATACAACAAAATGAAGTTAAAATACACGTATTCCCAATGTTGGTAAGTAAAACCTCAGTAAGACCACAATAGTGCTTCTATAGATGGGTATCTTATGGTAATAGGCACACCCATCTCTTTCATAGTGAAGCAAGATGAAGTTGAATGCAGATAACCACTTACATTTTTACCTAGTTTTTCAATTCACCATCTCAGTAAACCAAAAAAAGTACCAAATACTGTGTTGTTTATGATACAAAGCTTTTGCAAAACTAATATGAAAACTTTTTATTTTGGTAAGAAAGTTAATCAGGAAAATCTTCAGGTACTACTCATCTATTTGTGAAGCTCAAAATACATCAGTCTTCAGAGTGACAGGATGACTTCATGGGGTAATTTTCCCCTGAGAAATCCTATCCTAATACTATTTATTTATTTATTTATATGTATTTAGTGCAGGGTCTACAGGGTCTCACTACACAGATCAAATGCACAGTGAGCATCTTGTTTTCAGCCTTCCGGCATTGGGATTACAGGCGCACACCACCATGCCCAATCTCAATCACCCTATCTGCATGCCCTGGGGGGAGAGCCGGCAGGGCACACAGGAGATTGAACCCTAGTCCCTACATCTGCCTAAGCAGGTGCTTTAATCCACTGAACTATCTTCCCAGCCCTTTAACATAGTTATAAAGCAGGAGATAAGATTATACCAAAATCTGGTAAGCTCTAATTGTGGCATACATGCATGGTTGTTATTTTTAGTAAAGTAGTAACACTGCTCACCAGAGAGGCCATGGTAAATCCAATGACTTCAATGTAGCCATCGTCATGCCTCTGAGGTTCAAAGTCATGGTGGTCTCCCGGGTTCCCCCATGGCATTGTACCGGCACAATATCTGCAAGACATGGTGAAAAAACACAAGGAAATAGACTCATGATGATCACTAGGTATCAGCTGATAGTTATATAACTTTATATCTATATCAAAACTTCACATAGCATCCCATAATTGTGTACCTTTTGATAATGTTGTGTATCAGTTTATTTTTTTTTAATTTATTTATGTATGTTATGGCTGGCTCAGCCTGCCCTGGGGGTGTGGCTGGCGCAGCATATGGTATCCGGGATCAAACCACGGTCCCCGTGGTTGCCTAAACTTGCCTAAGCAGGCACTTTAGATCACTGAGTTATCTTAGTAGCCCTTGTGTATCATTTAAAAATAAATGTATTTGTTTATTTATTTAAATGTATTTGGTTGTTATAAGGTCTTACTACACAGCTCTGGCTCATAGCCATCCTCCTGTTTTTCAGCCTCCCTAGCCTTGGGATTACAAGCATGTACCACCACACTCAGACTCTGTACCAGGCTCAGCTCACCCATGGGGCAGGGCTGGCACCACATGTGGTCCCAGAGACTGAATTGCGATCCCTGTGTTTGCCTAAGTTTGCCTAAACAGATGCTTTAGTCTAGCTATCTCGCCAACACTAACAATAAATTAAAAGAAAAATAATTCATAGTTAGACCCAGTGTATATTAAATACATTTTTGACCTTGGCTCATGTCTTTCAACAGAAGAGAAGCTGGACTTCTCATTTTAAAATATCAACCTGTGGAAATGGGACCAGCACTGTGTAGCACCCAGATCCTCCTACTTCGTTATTTGTCAACATTTGTCATTGTAGAATTTGTCTATACTTGACTTCTAGGATGCAGTGTAAACTGTTCTTAAGTGGCTGCAGAATGTGGTCTGGAAGGAAGATACAGTCAGGTAAAAAAGAGACAACCCGGGTGGCCAGCATTTACCACCACACACTCACACACACACACACGCACACACACACACACACACACACACAGTATCTACGGGAGGGGAAAAGGAAGAAGAAGAGGTAAGAAGACCCTTCTGAAGGTATGAAGGAATAAAAGGAAGAGGAAACAAAGCAAACCAGGAAAACAGAGGAAGAAGAACACAGAAGTAAGGAAAGGAAACATTTCTAACAAGAGGAAGAGAAATAGAAACATTAAAAACCCAAATGGGCAATGTCTGGGCTGTCCCCTGAAACTAAACTGAAGATATCTTGGAATCTCACTGCCTAGCTCCATGGACCCATGCCAGGCACATCTGGGAAGCTGTGATACATTTTGCTACACACACATTTACATAGGACCCTCATTTCAATCAAACCTAGCACAAGTGGACTTGAATTGTACATTTTCTGTCTACACTGTTTAGTAGGCAAGCAACATAGACTGTAGCTCCATTCCTTCTGAAAGCTTGGCTTCTGTGCCTAGAATCTAATTTCACGCCACCAAGGTAAAAGTATTATTTAGGGATTTAAAAAGCATTCCTTTTGGGGATAAAGGGGTGTTAAGGTCTTCTGTTAAAATTGTGGTAGTGGACATTAGATTTTTCATGTCCATTAAGATTTATCTTGTATAACTTGTTGCTCCCGTGTTGTGTCCATACGTATTTATGAGTGTTAACTCTTCATCTTGAATTTTTCCCCTAACCAGTATGTAGTGGCTTTCTTTATTTCATTTGATCAATCTTTATTTGAAATTCAGACTCTCTGCAAATAGGATTGCTACCCCTGCTTTTTTCTGAGGTGCTGGGGCATGCAGTATTGTTTTCCATCCTTTAACTTTTAGCTTATGAATTTCTTTATGAGTTAAGTATGTCTCTTGTATACAGCATATTGTTGGATTTTGCTTCCTTATCCACTCTGCCCAGTCTGTTTCTTTTAATTGGAGAATTAAGTCCATTTACATTGATGGTTATAATTGAAATGTCTTGACTTACGGGTGAATGTCTTTTACCTACTACTATTTACCCCTTTTTCTCCTGTGTTTAATTGGTTGCCCTATTTAGTGGGTTCTTCCTGTTTTCATTTGTGGATTTTGGCATGTTTTGTTATACAGGTCTTGCTTTAACTTGCTTAACCACGCAGCAGAAAAGTTTAACCATGAAGCATAAAAAGTAAAGCTAGATTAGTATGCTGAGCTATAAAAGGCTTAAATCAACAGCTCCCCACATTGCCAGTTCTGCCAATAACCCACTACTATTATGGAATATTGGACTATGTATACCATTACTTTCTCTTAATTCAATAAGAAGAAATGTTTGTACCGATAGTGATTAGAAAAAAATATGTCTGAAAAAAAAAAAAAAAAGAAAAGAAAGGGGCTGGGGAGATAGCTCCTAGGCACAAGTGCCTGCTGGGCAAGTGCAAGGTTGTGAGTTCGAACCCTGGTCCCACAAAAAAAAAAAAAAAAAAAAAAAAAAAAAAAAAAAAAAAAAAAAAAAAAAAAAAAAAAAAAGAAAAGAAAAAATATGTCTGTATCCTGTACTCTGAATAACTACTACAAAGAAAACAATATGCATTATATTATTGTGGTTGTACTACCAAAAAAAAAGAAATAAATAAAATGAACATTTAAAAAATAAAAAGCATTCCTTTAACTTGAAGGACATAACAATACTAAAGAGAGTTGATAACCCGGCTACAAGACGCTACTCTGGGTCTTTATTTTCAGAGTAGTCATCTGACAATGAGATCCAAAAGGACAGTGTAATTTCCTAACAGCTTTGGGAGAACTGGGAACAGGTCTTTATTTATGCACATTATCAGTCTTGGAGGCAGATGAGTGAGGTAGAGAAGGGCCGTAATTGAGAATGAAATGAAACTGTTCCTACTGAGATGAACAAGTGGGATTCTGAAGGCTGGGAGTCCCGACCATGAACTCCACATCACACGCACCATCGGCTACCACAGTGAGCACACCACGAAGCAAGGAGAACGAACATTCAGAGCAGGAAGCCTCTACCAGCACATGGAGAGAACTGATGCTTGACCAGCTATACCTGAAATGTCTTGGGTTGGGAAGGCAGACAGGCTCAAGTCAGACTTCGCACCAGACTACAGAGACAATACGAATGGAACTTACCTGGGTATATTTAAAAATACTATACACTGGAACTTCAGTTCCTGAATCTTTGGGGTGAGATCTGTTCCGTCACACTGCAACAATGAGAGCAGAAAGGCAAGAGTTCTGAAGTCGTCACAGGACTAAAATGAGGGTCACAGAGAGCCAGCGTTGATGACACAGAGTGCACTGTGCTGTTCCTCCTCTTGTTCCTTCACTCTGTCTGGGTGAGTGCCAGTCATCACGCCTGCAAGTACACTGGTGATACCTGGGCTAGACCCAGCTGTCCGTGCCTTAAGCGAAACAGCTTTCGCTTAGCTCTGGCAATCAAAGGGAATACTATCATTTGTACTGGATTATTATTAGATGTGTAGGTGCTTCGTAATCACATGAAAATACACTTTTACAATGAGTGAAGCTTCAGTAGCATTTACTACAACCATGACTTCAAACAAGTCATGAAATTATTTTCTTTTGCTTTTCTGAGATAATTCTTATTTTGAAAGTATTAATCGCAACGCTTTGAACAGCATGCAAACAATATGCATACAGCAAGTTTTAGAAAAGGCATTTATTAGAAAACAATATCTTAACAGACCATTTTATTTTGCCACGGAGTGGGGTTAGTGCCTTGGGTGTAAATAGTTCTTAATGTCTCATAAATGGAAAATGCGTTTGGTAAGTATAGACCAAGAAAACACAAGACAACAGCAAGTGATGTGTTCTAACAAATTCAACCTTCTATAGACTTGGATTGGGATTTCTCAGATGCAACTATTTTCCTGGAGTCTGGCCATGACCATGGTGCCAAGGGTCCCTACAATACGGCCTCAGTACCGTTGCTTGCAGTTTCCATCCCTACAGTGATGTCTTTTGACTCATCAAAGAAAAGCCTTCCATTTCCTTCTTTTCTACTGGCATCAAATGTCGAAAGAGGACAACTAATCAGGATTATATTTTATTTTTGTCTTTTTGAGACAGGGTCTCACTATGCAGTTCAGGCTGGCTTTGAGCTCACTTTTGTAGCCCAGGCTGGTCTCGAACTCACACCAATCCTCCTGCCTCAGCCTCCCGAGTGCTGGGATTACAGGCGTGAGCCACCACACCCAGCAGTCATCTCAGTCTTAAGGGAGCAAAGCCTGCTATTCCATCTGCTATCTCCTACCTTTGTCCCAGAAGTCCCTCCTAGCCTTCCCTTTGGAAAAGGGCTAAAATATTCCCCCTGCTCTGCTACAAACTTCTAGATTTCTTTAGTTGGAGTTTCAAACAAAATCATAAATGATTTTGTCCTAGTCAAGCTTGTTTCTAGGTACCCACTTTTTTTTCCCAGCTGCCTATTTTTCACAAGCATTATATAAAAAAGAAAAAAAAATTGCATCCAGGGAACCTTACAGTACTCAATAAAAAATGTTCCAAGGTAACTCAGAAATCAAATTCTAGATGGCAACTGACAGTGTTTTCAGATACTCTCAACTACTGAGCAAACATAAAAATGACCCAATTTATTTAATGGCTTCAATGAGCTCATGGATGATTATGCCAGTGAAGGAAACATTTAGGCATTTTATTTATTATTATTGAGAATTGGAAGCAACTAAAACTTCAAAAAAGTAGAATGCAATACAAGAATTGCAAACAATGTTGCGTTGCAGAAAGTTGCTACACTAAAAATTACTGTACTTAGAATAGAAATCATTTCTTAAATTTATTATTCTTCTCTCCTGAGAAAGAAGTCAGGGATTCTTAGAACTCATCAAATAAAATAAAGATGTACAACTTATAAAATATAGTGTTTTATCAAGGTTTTTTAAACCTATTACATTAAGGTGGAGTATTCTTTAGGATAGCAGCAGTTTGCAGCGTTTCTCCCTTCAAGAGCACACAAAGAGGGGGCCTGGCAGGATGGCTCAGTGGTCTAAAGCGCCTGCTTAGAAAAGCTTGGCGGCTGTAGGGACCACGGTTCGATGCCCAGCACCACATGCTGCTCCAGCCCTGCCCTGAGGGCAGGCTGAGCCAGCCATAAAAATAAATAGATAAACAAAAGTTCTGAAACAAGAAAAAAAATAAATAAATAAAATGAAAATTCTTTTAAAAAAAAGAGCACACAAAGAAAAACACTTGCACACAAAATCCATTTCTGCCTACAGGGTCACTATCGATAAATCAAATAACAACAAGGAAAAGGCAGAGAGCAAAGCAAACCGAACTGTTTGCAGAATTCTTACAATACTTTATGTTTTCTTGGTCAAATATGCACACTTTATATGAAGACTGTGTCTTCAGGATCAAAACTGATTTTTCTATAAAATTTTATGCCCAGCAAAGGTAGTGGCAACACAGGGCAAGTACTGCCATATAGGGGTTGAAGTGACCACACGAACTGTCCTCTAAACGACACCAGTCCAGTGATTCATCTCTACCTAAACTGGTCCCCGGAGCTTGTTTTTGTGATGTTTACATTTATGGGCAAATGAAATGAATTGACTATGTCCAATACTTACAACAACTTTAACATGTTTGGATAGATCTCTAGAACTTCTCTGCAGGAAATCAGAAAAAGCTGCCTGTTCGCAGGAAACAAGAAAAATATTCCAAATTACATGGTTTTAACAAATCTTTGCTTCCATACTTCAACTAGTTCCAGGTTATGCAAAACTATATCATCAATGTATCAATCCAAAATAAAGTAGGGCAATGGCTATCAAAACGGAAATCTTTGCTTCCAAAGAACAACGGTTAATAAAATTTAAGATGACCAGAAAAGAATGAGAATATGGAAAACGCCAAGGGTCACTTTATTGTCACTGTCCTTCCATACAACCCCTTGTGAACATTAGATGCTAAAATAACCTTTAACTTGACGGTCAGATTGTCCTGCTTTGCGTCCCTTTATTTTGTTCCCTCTGGTCCTTGAGATCAATTGAAACTGTACTTTTAATCAATACTTAATGCCTTTCCCTCTACCTACTGGGTTGGCTCTGAGGAAGAACAGAAGGGGCTCCCTCCCATCTCACACATGGGTCCGTGAAAAGCTCCCCACCTTTGGCTGCTTTCCTACGTGAATGGCAAGGTGACATGACACACCCTGGTGAGAACTACATTCTAGAATTTGATTTTTAAATTACTTTTTGTTTTTAAAGAGGGTACAGTGGGCTGGCGAGATAGCTAAGCAGTCTAAAGCACCTGCTTAGGCAAGCTTAGGCCACTACTGGGACCGTGGTTCAGTGTTTGGCACCACATGTTGTGCCAGCCCCACCCCCAGGGCAGGCTGAGCTGACTATAGCATAAATAAATAAATAAATAAATAAACAAACAAACAAACATGACTGATTCATTTAAAATAAAAAAAGAAGGTACAAAATAGTATTAAAGGCCGCAGAGATAACTCAGTGGCACAATTGCCTGCCTGGCAAGTGCAAGGTCATGAGTTCTAACCCTAGTCTTGCCAAAAAATAAATAAACAAAATAGTATTAAAACAGAAAAATTACAAGTGATACAGAACTTCATTTAACAAAGTTATATGACTTCATAGTAGTAGTGCAAAGTGTTGTCTTTTAACAAGTTACTAGAGGCAGTGGTGAAAAGTAGTATCTATGTGTGTAAGCAGGATGGCTTAGAGAACTATACTGAGGATTTCAGCTGGTCTGCGGGAAGGAGCAGGTAATGCTTCATCTGTTTTGTCTCCTTTTTACAACTGTTTCTCCTTTTCCTCTCCTTAATTTCTTACATATTTCTTTTCCTTTCTTTCTTTCTTTCTTTTTTTCCTTTCCTTTTCTTTTCTTTTCTTTTTTCTTTCTTCCAATTCTCCATCGACATATCTGAGAACCACGTCCTAGTCCCTGGCTATCTATTTTCCATTCTCTGCAATGTTCTCCCTCCCTGAACTGGCTTTGCTGTTCATTTTTCTACCACATTTCTGAGTATCATCCACTCTTGTAAAACACGGAATCCGGGCTTTGCAAATTCAAAGATGCTCATCACCATCTCCCTTTCCCGCTACTAACTTAGAAGACACAGCCTTACTTCCATTCTTAAATCAAGACGTTAAACAATATATAAACATAAATATAACTGTGTGATGCATATGTTATTATTTTTAATGTGCAGTATCCAATACTATCCATTATTCAGTGAATTGGCATTCTGTAATACACAACAAATATAAAGCAAACAAAAATATATATACATATATATATATATATATATACTTACCCCAGCATAGAACATTTTATTTCGAAAACGACTATTGAATTTCTCTGGATTTGCTTCTGTAAAAAAGGAGAGTATGTCTTGGTCTAGACAGCTCTTTGAAGACTAGCGCATTACACTTCCACCCATCTACCCGGCAGACACAGCAGGTCCCACAGTTCTGCTATCTTTCCTTACACTTCGTGCCCATTGCTACCCGTGCAGCTGTCTAGTGCTACAACCGTGCAGATTTAAACAGGCAGCACTGGACTGTGACCGGGGAGCCTGTTGGAAATACGAACCACTGAGCCCCACCTAGAGGTCCTGAAGCTTCGGGTCTGCATGGGAGTCTAGGAAAGGCAGTGTCCTGAGCGCTCCAGATCACTCTTACTGAAAGTGAGATGTATTTCAATTTGAGCCACTCTCGCCTGTTTGTGAAACAGAGTTAGGAGGTGGAAATGTGATTGAGCCTAAAATACACAGCTCTGGATATGGGAAAATGGAACTGGATACAGGAAATGCGGGCAAAAATTAACGAAGAATTTGCTTTAACACCTTGCAAAGACTCAGAGCTACCATCTGGTCTCTAGGTTGTAACATGCCTTGTAAAAATAATTTGCTTTTATGAACGCGCGCGCGCACGCGCGCTTGCTCACAGCCTGCCAAATGGCCTAGATCTACAGGAAAGTTTGTGGCTAGAAAATGATCGGATTTTATATTTGCCCCTATTTCTTAAATAGATTAAAGACTCAAAAGGGCGAAGCAAGAATCTGTAGCAAAGAGTTTTCACATGAATTAAAGGAATTATACAAACCCTCCATGAAGCATTTTCTTTATCTGTTTCTTTCTAATAAAATTCAGGGCTTCCCCACAGAACTTCCTGCCTACCTTCAGCCTCCTGCTGTTTGATGCAATGATTTCAGCTCCTTCTTAAGCAACGTCTTTCTCCCAGCCACTGCTATGGGTAGTCATCAACCCCCTGCTGAGATGCATCAAGCCCACATTCTGCCCATGACAAGCCCCACAAGTTGTGGAGATAAACAGAAGTAGCACAGAATTCGCTCGGTAAAACACGGCCCAACAAAACATAAGGGACCTCAGGAATAATACTAGATAAACAGTTCCTTGATGATCTTAGTGATGTTTAAAGCATAATAATAGCACGTGATGTAGAAACTGGGTTTAAGAAAAGTGCAAACTAAATATAAGAAAAGGGAGAGCTGGGAGGATTGGTTCTTCTTGAGCTCTATCTTGGTCTATAAATAGCTTTTATATTTCAAAGCTTTCCTCAGCTCTGCGCTACCATGATAAAAACTCTCATCCTAGAAACAAAATAAGACAAAACGCTACTGAGAGCAGCACAGTAAACAAAATGGGCCATGGCACTGACCACTGCTGGGTTTCCTGATGCTCTTCCTGTTCTTGGCCCTGGAGCTGGCCGTCTTTATAGTCTAGGGTTTCATGGGATGAATGTGACTGCTACAGAATATACTCTTTTCCACCTTTTTCAAATCAGATTTCAGGGCTGGGTTCCATTTTCATTTTCAGTTCCACTAACTTTCTTGCTTGAGAATCTTTTCACTGTGCAACTTATCATAAGCCCATAGACTATAATTTAAAAATTTTTAAAAAGCAGGTCCAGTGATGGGGTAAGTTTTTGAGCAATGGCAAACAACAGCCTATATCTAGCCTAGAACTTCTACAGAGTATAGACATGCACAGTTAGTAACTGAATCATAGATGAGCTGTTGTTACGGTCTGTGTCTAGCTGTGCCCCCAGAGCCTCATACAGTCAGTGGGCAGCTTCTGGAGTTTGTGGTTGATTCTTGATCCAGTGCTGGGGTTATGGGTGTGAGCGCCCTGGGACAGATACATCTGTGTATAGGTGTAAGGAAGGGAGAGAGAGGCCTGCTAGCTACCAGGGCTACAGTCCCTCCCTTTGCTCTTGCTCTTTGCCAGCACCATGAAAGGTTGCCCTCTGCCATGTACCACTCTGCTTCGGAGCCAGTGGGGTATGCACTGGAAGCTCCAGTAAGTGTGAGCTACATAAAGCTTTCCTTCCTTCATTTTTGGGTGTTGGGTGTTTGTCCCGGCAACAAGAGAAGAGTAACTGAGACAGTGAGATACATTTGCATATTTCATAATTCATGATTGAGAAAATAGTCACATCATCACTATGAAGTTAACTCTTTTGTGCAAGAAAGTTTTCTCCCTCAAAACAAAGTACTTCCTCTAAGATTCCGAAAAAATTAAGATAAATTGAAGAAACAAACTGCATTTTTAGTGATTTAATTCATGCATTTGACAAGATTAGTCATCTCCGATGTAATATAGCTGAATAAATTTCACTGAAGGAAATACACTTATAAAAAACAGATCTATTGAGTAGCTGGGTGTGGTGGCACATGCCTATAATCTCAGTACTCCCGAGGCTGAGGCAGGAGGATTGTTGCAAGCTGAAGACCATCCTGGGATACAAAGTGAGTTCAAGGACAGCCTGAACTGTTTAGCAAGACCCTGCCTCAAGAAGACAAACATAAACAAAAAAGAAAACAGATCTGTTGAAATACCTACTATTCAAAGTGAGGCCAGAAAGAGGTACAAGAGGTAGGAGAGTTGCTCACATGCTGTGCACTAATTAGAAAGGTTGGGAGGGAAATCCTGTTAGTCTTAGGATAAGAAACTTCCCTATTATAGTCAAAGAATCCTAGATTGAGCTTGCTTTGGCAGTTGGAGCTTTTACCTATTTTTACATCTATCCTATTCCATGAAAAACATCAGAATAAGAAAGAAAAATCTGGGCTGTGGAGATAGCTCAGTAGAATAAGTGCTTGCCTGACAAGTCCAAGGTCCTGCGTTCAATCCCCAGTACAACAAAGGAAAGAGAGAGAGACAGAGACAGAGACAGAGACACAGAGAGAGACAGAGACACAGAGAGAGACACAGAGAGATCATCTGCATTTAAGGGAGATGTCTTTGCTCAGTGACAGAGCTTGACCACTCCATGCAGAGGCCAGGCCGTGAGAAAGCAAAAGATGGCCTGTACACAGCCATGGTCTGTCATCCCTCACTGGCTGTGCAGAGCAAGTGATTGTTGGGTTGACTGTGTCTGTGTGTGTACAAGAGTTGGTGTGTCTTTAAGGAGGACCAAGAGTATGGACCCGACTACATTGGAAAAGGGAGTAAGGAAGAGCAAATTGGTCAAGCAATAGCCGTGACTCGTCCAGGCGGCTGACACTGACAACAGTTCTACAAAACACTGTATGTAGTTTTAAGGTAAATCCTGAGGGGATCTGACTGACCTCGTCAGATACAAAAGTTACATTTTTTTTCCATATGTAGGTCTTGCTTTAACTTGGTCTTAACCATCCAGCAGAAAAGTTTAACACGATGTATAAAAAGTAAAGTCATATTAATAGCCTGAGCTGTAAAAGGCTCAAGTCAACAGCTTCCAACATTTCCAGTTCTGCTGATAATCCATTACTATTATAGACTATTGGACTATACGTACAGCTTCTTTCTCTTTGTTCAATAAAAAGAAAGATTTGTACTAACAGTATTTAGAAAAGATACCATGTCTGCTTCTTGTACTCTGAACAACTACTATGAAGACAACAATATGCAATGTAGTAATTATTGAAGCTGTCCTACTAACCAGTTTTGAAACTGTCTCACTGCTATTTCTTTCTCGTTAAAATTAATTTAATAAAAAATAAAAGAACTGAGACAGAGTTGATGCAAGTTTCAGAGCTCCCACTCCTCCAAGGAGTGTGGTTGTTACTTGGTATGAGTAAGCATGAAAAGCTACTCTCAGAAAAGGCTAAAAATACCCAACTTCTCAACATATCTCAAGATTTGGTGGTGTAAGGAGCAAAGCTGGATTGCTCCTGCCCCTCAGTGGCCCATTCTCCTTATCTGCAGAAAGCATACAGATGGTGAGAGGTACACACTCACTGTGTTTGTCTTTGCCACCATTCTGCTGATGGTCTGACTGGAAACTGACAGGGTCCAGCTCCTCCCACAACAAAACACTCTAAACTTGCCAACTTAAAGCAATACCTACTCATCTTGTTAAAGTCCTCCACTGGTCTCTCCTGGCACTTCTGCTCAAGGTCCGACAAGGCGCTAATCATGGTACCATACACATTGCTGGATCCTTATGGAAGCCTCCTTGAAAGATTCCTTCCCAAGCTGGTCCAGGTGGTTGGCAGAGCTCACATTGTTGAGGTTGCAGAAGCAAAATTTCCTCTCCTTGCTGGCTGCTGGGTAGGGCTCTCCATTGGTTTGAGAAGCCATCCACATCCCTCTGTCTCCCAGCAGTGCACGTTAACTCCCAGCATTCTGACCCTGCCTTCTACTTACTTTAAAGGGCTCACATGTTCATGCTGGGCCTATTCAGAGAGATGCAGATTCTCTTCCTAGCTTAAATTCTGCTGCTATGTTACCTGTAATTACATCTACAGAGTCCTTTTACTGTATAAGGTAAATATCCTCAGATAGTGACAGATGATAAGAGATGACAGTCGTTGCGGTCCAAAATGCTACCTGCCACTGTTTATCCTCTGGTCCTCACAATTCTTGTCTCTCCAGTATGAAAATATAGTCACTCCATCCAAGGTCCCCCAAAAGGCTCATCTCATTACAGCATCAACTCAAAATCCAAAAATCTCATCTAAAGCTCATTACCTCAAACTTCATAAACCTTATTATCTAAATCATCTAAATGACTTGGCTCTGAATGTAATCCCCATAAAATGAGAATGGAACTCTCAGTATAATGCATTCGACTGATTAAATAGATGAATCCTATCCTCATGTGCAGAACAATATGCATGCATCAAAGGAACAGGGGTCCTTGCTAGGTGTGGTGACACACATCTGTGATCTCAGCATTGTGGGAAGCTGAGGCAGGAGGACTGCAAAAGCAACCCTAGCTTAGCAACTTCATGAGACCGAAATACAAAATGCAAACGGGGCTGGGGATACGGTTCAGTGTAAAGGTCCCAGGTTCAATCTCCCATAGTAAAGAAAAAAAATGGAATCATAAAACCCTGTTTGGTCTATAATTTTTTGAAGGTTTAGCTTTACATCACTTGCACATATTTATTTGCATCCAGCCATCATCCTCTAGGTCTTAGGAGGATTTGATGAAAAAAGACTCATTCATTCCCTCTTGCTGTCAAGCTAAATTCTTATTCCCCTCCCCTCTTGATTGGCCCCCTACAGATAGTTTTCTTTGTGCTAATCTTACAGATTTCCTAATGAATACATCTTTATAAAAGCAAGAGGAGTAAGATATCTGAGTCAGGATCCTATAGTTTCTATGTAAGCTGCCAAAAATACACCCAATGACCATGCAGATAGCAAAGGATCTCAAAGACTGCTTAGCTGTCAACACCATTTCCCTATGCTTCTGCACTAAGCCTGCACATAGCAACTGCATGCCTTTGTCCCTTATCATTTGCCCCCTTGCAAAGAACACAGCTATGGAAGCCAGAGGCTCCTCAGCAAGCTGCTCTCTGGCCATAGGGCTCCACCCACCATTCAGTTCTTCACAAGGTCAAGAAAAAATGTTCATGAAACACTTTACCTCCTCAGATAGTTAGCATTTCATTACATTACGTAAAATTATTATAAGTTAAGGCCAATGTCTGGACATTCTCAACATATGAACATGTGAATCCTACTGGTCAAAATACATGGCTGAAATCATTCAGGATAAAAAATAAAACACTATTTCCTGGAATAACACTTATGAATGGAATCAGGAAAGACACATATGCACAAGCATGTCAAAACGCTGCTCTTCACTGAAATTCAGTATTACAAGTTTGTTTGTTTGTTTTTAATTTTCCTGTCCTGTCCTTTCCTTTCATTTTATTTTATTTTTATATATTTGGCACAGGGTCCCACTACACAGCCAGACTTCCGGTGACCCTCCTGTTTTCAGCCATCCCATTGTTGGGATTACAGGCATGCGCCTCCCTGTCTGAACTTGGTCACTGGCTCAGCATGTCCCAGGCCTGGCCAGAGCGGCATGCAGGACCAGGGATCAAACCCCAATCCCTGCACTTGCCTAAGCAGGCGCTTAGTCTATTGAGCTATTTTGCTGGCCCTTACACATATTTTTTAAATCCATTATATGGAATAAAAGATAAGAGATCCTATGTTTTATGCTTTTAAGTAAAAAATCCAAATTACATCAAAACAAAGACATGGTTGAAAAGTCAGCATATTTACTTCTATTTCTGAAAATACTCAATGTAAATTACTAATAGTAACACACACATATTGGTGATCTATACACTGACAAGCAAGGATCCCTAACTCACAATTCACAATGGAGTATTTACACTTTTAATATATGCAAGCACACACATTCATATTCAGTATGTCCAGACTCATCATCCACCTCATTCCCCTGAGGCATATTAGGGAGGCATCTGCAAATCCAAGCATAATGCTCTGTTTATACAAATCGATATGACATTTGAACCTCATATACTTTCTGTATCTTTGGTATTCCATCCATTGGCTATATACTCAAGTTTAAGACTTCAGTTACACATGTGCTTACAGTAACACTGTCATTTTTAACTCAAATTGCATGTATTAAGCAATCTTTCCTTATTTCCAACATCATCTCCTATTTAGGAAAGTTTGTTGTTGTTTTTTTTTTTTTTTTTTTTTCAACTTCATCATCATTTTCCAAAACCACAGCAAAATCATACATCCCATGTGGGTCATTCATCTAGCCCATCCATGGACAGTTGTGTTCCCTTGGCACTTTTCTTTCTTGTGAGAAATTTTCCTACCCACTTTACCTCTTGTCAATATCAACCTCCTATCTTTATGTTGCACTGTCTTGAAATTTCATTTCACTGCCACCAGTCCTGCTGAGCTCATTTATTTATTGATTGATTGATTGATTTACTTATTTTTGTCTTTTTGAGACAGGGTCTCACTGTGCAGTTCAGGTTGGCTTTGAGCTCACTTTTGTAGCCCAGGCTGGTCTCGACCTCACACGGATCCCTCCACCTCAGACTCCCAAGCGCTGGTACTGCAGGTATGCACCACCACACCCGGCAGTCCTGCTGAACTCTTATTCTTTACTGCCTGTGCAACTAATCCTGCATTTGCAGTACAACACTTCATATTGCCATTTATCTGTGATCAGCGATCTCTCCAATTAAACTACGATGGCATCAAACACTTACTGACACAGGTCCTGGCCTGGGAACCGGGAATGGAAAACTAAGGCATAATCTCATGATCTTTGGCCTATGGAGCTTGCATAATGATGGAGACAGCATGAAAGTAAAAAGTATCAGATCCTTCTACATGCTATGGGAAATGGCTACACAAGTGCAGTGGTGAAATGACCAGAAAAGGGTTCCAGAGGGAGACGCACTGAAATATTGCGTGAGGAATAAATGACGTGTGGAAATCAGGGGGAAAAGAAGGCTGAAGAGAACCATAGACAGTGAGAGTTCCTCAGAGGCAACCTGCTGAAACTTTAGAGCCCTGACAAGAGACTTTTTGTACCTCGGTCCCATCACAGTGACTGCAATGACAAAATTTAGTGAACCACTGTGAATAACTTTTTAACTAAATCAGTCAGTATTCTGAGATGCAAATCATAAAACATTGATAATCCTTTGAAATATGCTAATCCTCATGCCTCTGCCTCTGTGTATTTAGTGAAAATACTAAATCCTAAATCAAATTTAAACACTACTGCCTCTCTTGAGCCATAGTTCTATTTTCTTGATTTTATAGTGCAAGGTTTAAAAGCTTGGAATAATAATTTCAATGAGGCAGTAAAATAGAAGCATCTTAGACTTAAAAGTTTGGTGCATTTAATATCCATGTCCGAAAAGTTATAATCTCATTTGTAGCTCTGGCAAGGTGAGACCTGAGGTGGCCCCTGATACCTATAATCATTGTTATGGTAGTAAATGTTAGTGGATTGGAATATTTTCAATATACTCAATTATAGTATTTTCAATATGCTCACTCCAGCACTGGAAATGTAGTGAAAGTACTAGATGCTATTCCATGTGGCAATTAAGCAACCAATCCTATTACACCTCCAAATTCTGTTTCAAATTAATGCACTTTGTCATACACAGAGGTCAACCCCACATGCTTCACCATTTTGACAAAAAATAAACATTTCTGTTCCCAACCAAATGAAATACTCTTCCTTTCTCATCGAATATAGAAGAAACCCATAGTGTCAAACATTTGTCTTCTGTACATATGATGCCAAACTTACTCTTGTGATTTTCCTTACCCCCTGCTTGATATTTTACAGGTAATTCTAAAAGCATTTGGACAGCAATGGCACTATTACTCTTTCCAAATAAAAAGTCAGTTAAATTGACTCTTCTATAAAGAATACAGCATAAGTTGTTATGTGAGGAGCTGTCCACTTGATGGATATTCTCCGATCTATGCCAAAAATTATTTCTACAGTTGATTTTCCTTTTAAATTTTTCCTTCATAAGACTAGCATTTCTTATCCATTACTTTCAGATCATTACTTGCAGATTGATTGGCAAAGTTTCAAATATTGTATTTTCTTGACTCATACCTCGCTCTATCCAAGCTCATATTTTTCACAATGGTTCTCAAGAGGCTTGAATCACCCTCTTTATATCTAATAGCAAATTATACAGGTTTTGCAATGATGCCTCAAATTGCAAATGATTGCATGTGAGAAAGTTTGAAGCCTCACCTACAAGAGGTCTTAGTCTCAAAAGTTACTATCTACCAACAAGACTAAGTCTGCTACCCCTACCGAAAATGTGGTCTTACTTAACTTTGGTTTTCTTCTTCAACTTAGCTTAAGATTTCCTGGTCAACCAGAGAAAAACAAAGTGGAAATCTAAGTGGACGCAAATCAGTTTTAAAAATAGCTTGATTACTATTTTTCACACAGAATAATTATTATTTAATCTCAAAAGAATAGATTAATAGATATTGAGATGTATACAGCAGTCCATCTATCAAAAAGCCTTAGTTCCAATAACTACAGATATTTGTTTTTCAAGAATTCTAATTCACCTTCATGAATACTTTATCTGTTATTATCAAACCAATAAAATTTTCCCTTATCTGCTGTTCTTGGCTGGTTTTCCTCAAAGGCTGTGGTTTACATGACGGAAAAAAATGTTAGCAATTCTATTTCACATCACATTAAAATACACACTAAGACTGAACAATAAACTACTGAGAGATTGGTACCTGACATACTTAAATCAATTATTTTACAACCGCATTCATATATGTAAACATATATATATACATATATATATACATATATATATATGTATATAAACATGTACAACAGTTTATAATCTACTCTAAAATTAAGTAATGCCATAGCTTAAATCAAAACATACACACATAAGCATGCATAACAACATTGGTATATTCTACTTTAAAATTAAGAAATGTCACAGAAGGCATGAAAGGCAAAGAAAAAAAATCCCTTTCCCCAGAATAACATTGGCTTGGATGTAGGCCCCTTTGCACATAATCTCTAAGACTTGTCCAAGACTGCCAGGTAGAGTGGAGATGGTGCTGCTAGTTTAGGGTATGTGTGAGTCTTTTATTAGCTTGCATTGTGTGGTTTCCTCACTGATCAGAGAAGAAGATCAATCAAGCTATAATCATGTTTGGCAGAGAACTGGAACTCCACAGAGACTGAGGTTTCAAATCTTTCTAAGATCCGGAAGGGCAAAGTCCACCAGAATTGGTGAACTCAGGCAGAGCCTTCCGACCCTTGGACTTAGGCTGTATTTTCAATCTCACCGTGTGAACCTTACGGTGCCCCTGGACTGCCGGCGCATAGCAGCAGCATCAGTTTTCTCTGCCTTATTACCACAATCTGACATCCTAGATTCTCACTGCTAGCACTCTTTATTCACATTCTGTACTGAGAAAGGACTAGGGTTCTTCGAACCTGTACAAAAAGAACAAGATACCTCGTTTCTGACTTTCACTGCCCAGGTTCCTTAACAACCTGCATCCTGGCCTCACTTCCATTATACACAAAGGCATGAACAAGGAAGAGCGCACTGACGCAGCTACCAATCGCAGGCACAAGCAGAAACCCGTGCCATAGCTGCAGTACAAGGAAGAGGGTGCAAGAGAAAGAGAGACAGAGGTAAAATGAAGAAACAGAGGTTGGCAGAGTTTACCAAGCAAAAACCAAACTCCTAAATTTTCTCAGTTCTGAATGGCACAGGAAAATTTGGAAGAAATATTTTATAATTTACTATTATTTCATCTTATTTCTCTTCCCAGCCTTATGTTTGCATCCTTCAGTCCCGCTCCTGTCTCTTGTAGCACTTCAAATGATAATTCAGCCACCTTCATGCCTCTGACGTGTCTGGTGAGGTTCCTAGTACCTCTCTATCCAATGCAATGATCAACACACGCTTTTCTTCCAGCTTGAATGATCCATAGCCCCCCACACACACACTGCTCTACCAAGGCTGTTTCTTCTTGGCCCTTGCTACCACGTGTTACTCGCTCTGGTATGAAGCCCTGAATTTTAACTGGTGGTGGCTTGTGAAGCTGAGTAGCCAAATGACCCTAGGGAAAGTGACCTTTTGTCTTAGTAATTCATTCATTTCAAAAATTTCCATTTGTTACATAGGTCTTGCTTTATCTTGTTCTTAACCATCCAGTAGAAAAGTCTAACCATGAGGTATAAAAAGTATGGCCATATTAATATGCTGAGCTATAAAAGGCTCAAGTCAACGGCTTCTGACATTGCCAGTTCTGCTGATGACCTACTACTATTATGAGCTATTGGGCTATGCATGCAGCCACTTCTCTTTCAGTGAGAAGAAAGATTTGTACTAATAGTGTTTAGAGAAGATATGTCTGCATCTTGTATTGTAACCACTACTATGAAGACAACAATATGCAATGTATTAATTATTGTAACTGTCCTACTAACCTGTTGTGAAACTGTCTCATTGTTATTTCTCATTAAAATAAAAACTTTTTTAAAAAATGATATAAATACCAAGTTAAAAAGAAAAAGAAATATTTCCAGTCAAACTGGAAGAGTAGCAGTCCTGTGGCCTAAAAGCACCTCAGCTCTTGCCCTTCCCCAGTGTGAGATCCTGAACAACTAGGCCTCAGGGCCCCACCCATAGTCAATTCCCACCTGACCCAGCTCCCAAGGCCACAATGAAGGTGACATGGAACAACACCAAGGCACACCACAAACACACAGCAATATGCAAACGAAAGGGAACATGCAAAACACCTGCTGGAAACTGCCTCCCCGGGAGACGGAAATGGGACGGTGTCCTCACCTCTGGATTCATGGAACTCCAGTGTGACGTGTGCATCGAATCCAAGGCTGAAGTAGTTATTGAAAACGTTCAGAGGGAGCTGCAAGGGTAAACAGAGGCAAAAGTGTAGCTGTGGACATCAAACCAGGCAGAGAAAAATAAAAACTGGTGCCAACCTCCTCTCTCTGGGGTGGTTCCAGAAAGAGTCAGTCAGAGTCAGAGCAGGCAGCATGCAAGCTGAAGAAAGAAGGTTCTGGAACTGGGTCAAGAGCAAAAACTGAGATCAAGTTATTGTAGTGAGAACTACAAGTAGTATAGGAAATAAGGCCTACAAATACAAATAAATAAGAATCATTCTCACATAGGCTGTAATAGCAGAGAACTGCTATGCTGAGTGAGGAGTGCATATTTTAACAGTGCTCAGGAAAAAGTCACTAAATGAACTTAGCAGATTCAGTTGAGAGGATCATGTCTAAGAATCCTATTCAGTGAATATACTTTGTTGAAGACTTTACATTTAGGACTAGCGATGTAGCTCAACGGCATAAGCACCTGCCTGGCAAGCGTAAGGAGGTCCTGAGTTCAATCCAGTGAGAGAGTGAGAGAGAGAGAGAGAGAGAGAGAGAGAGAGAGAGAGAGAGAGAGACTTTATCTTTAGCATATGAATATATACATAGATGGGGCTCATGATCAGGATTACAGGCATGTGCCACCATGCTCAGACTTGAACCCCGGTCCCTGCACTTGCCTAAGCGATCACCTGGCCCACTGAACTATCTCGCTGGCCCAATAAACAACTTTTAACTCATTTACCTATCACCTATTTTTAAATGAAGTTTTTAATAAACTTATTATATCCTAGAGGAAATAAGGCAGTGAAAACTACTGATTGAAGCTATTGAATATATTATATTATGTTAGAGAATCTATATGATAGATATCGAATCTGAAGTATTGAGATTCCTATTTATCAAACCTTTATCTTAGGTATGACCACGAATCCTGCAAATAGCCACAAAGCTATTTGTGCACACAGAGGCTTTGACTGTCTTTCTCATAGTGAGTTGGATCCGTGGCTATTCCTGATGCAAGCTAGTAAAGAACCAAATTAGACAGCCTCAACCCCCAACAAAACTACAAAATGGGCATGATCCTAAAGTTCGGGTCTATGTCCTAGCAATCATAAAATTACGTGGAAGACGTCAGAAGGGCAAAGGTGATTTCCTCCCTCCTCCTTCTGCAACTCAGAGTAGAAGATGAACATGAAATAAATAACAGTAGTTTGTAGGTAATTATCAAATGTATGTCCCCAATTCCCTGCCCTTCTATCAGAATT
>PVJA010001346.1:58611-73011 GCA_004027025.1 Myocastor coypus
TTTTTTTTTTTTTTTTTTTTTTTTTTTTTTTTTTTTTTTTTTTTTTTTTTTTTTTTTTTTTTTTTTTTTTTTTTTTTTTTTTTTTTTTTTTTTTTTTTTTTTTTTTTTTTTTTTTTTTTTTTTTTTTTTTTTTTTTTTTTTTTTTTTTTTTTTTTTTTTTTTGAGACAGGGTCTCACTATGCAGTTCAGGCTGGCCTTAAGCTCATTTTTGTAGCTCTGGCTAGTCTTGAACTCGCACCGATTCTCCTGCCTCAGCCTCCCAAGTGCTGGGATTATAGGTGTGCACCACCACGCCCAATTTGTGCTCACTTTTGCAGCCCCAGGCTGGTCTCAAACTCACAGAAATCCTGCTGCCTCAACTTCCCAAGTGGTCGGAACACAGGCGTGCACCACCCGATTCCCAGACATACAGTGAGCGCCTGCATCCGGGGCCAAGTCCACAGGCATGTGGGGGCAGGGCATCAAACTCATGCCCTGTGCTGGCCAAGTGGATGCTTGTACCTCTGAGCTATCTCTCCAGTCCCTGTTTTCACTTTCAAGACCTCCACTTCACTCTAGACCTAGCAGTGATAAAGGACCAGGAGGTAAGGAGAGGGAGGGAAAAAGAAAAAAAAAAAAAAAGCAGAGGGGAAGGGAAAGGAGGGGAGGGAAAGGAAACAAAAAAGAGAGGAAGGTAGGGGAGGGGAGAAGACAGGGCAGACACACCTTTTGGGGCCAGAAACAACACAAAGTGATAAAACAGGAATAAGGTTTGGAGCAGCCTGGCGCTTGGGCTTGGGAGGAACAGGGGAAGTAAAACTTTGGTTTCCATGCATAGCGCACAATAAAACTACGCCCCCTGCTGGCAGGAGTCTATGCAACACCATGCCCCTGGAGACGGAGAAACGTGGGACAAAGATGTGAATAAATGAAATAGAAGAGAGGGCGTGACTTGGACTAGCTGAGAAAAGAGGCAGAGCGAGCCCAGGATCGAAATTAGTTCCGGCTCTCAAGTCTCCCTCTATAGAACTTCTCCTGAGTTCCTCTGGATGTGGGTAGCACAAAAGTCGAGGACCAGCTGCCCGCTGTCCTGACTTTTCACAGCAGCTGGGCCAAGGTGCACTTTTAGTTTCGTTCTTCTCCTTTATTCAGCCGAAACCTGCTTTTCAGAACCAATTGCTCCCTTACTTATTCAAACAATCTTCTGGCGTCATGTTTGGCCTGTCTTGTTTGATTCTTTGTTCCAGGTGAGAAGGACCGAGGACATGTGGCACCGGTGAGCCATTTTTAATAGAATTACCCTGTAACATAGCAACCGGCTGCAGCCAGGGTTCCTGGAAATCAGAGACCTGCTGCAGGCGGGCGGGTAGAAGAAGCCAAGCCTAGTAAATGCAAGGCCTGATTTCTTAAGGGACTCAGGCCACCAGGTCAGAGTCGAAGCACAAGGCCCACTAAACTACAAGGTGAGCTGAGCCTTGAGGGAATCTGCTGGTGACCGAGAGGCTGGAGATCAGTAGCAGCAAACACCAATAAAGCCGCAGTCACACACGTCCCCTGCCCCTCTGTCTGTCCTTTTGTGTGCATTATATAAACTTTTAGATCCAGGCACTTCCTCGGAATCTCTGTCTCCTTATCCAGGGACAGCTTTCCACTCTAATGCACCACATCCTGCCTGCTTCCCACCCTCCTTTCCTCTCCTAGACCTCCACTCCCCGCTCCTCTCTTTGGTATTTTCTTCATTCTCTTCAGCTGCCTCAGAAAAGAAACGCAGAGGAGAGCTGGTTAGGGAACGGTTCATACACCTCCATCCCTCAGATCGTCCCATGGTAGGAAGCTTTGGCTATGTACAGAAAGCGCAGCTCTAATGTGAATGTTCTGGAAACAATTCAAAACTACTAGAAAGTGGTAGTGAAATATAGAGACAGAAAAGCAGAAATCAAATAGCTCCCTTGAAGATGAGCCAACGAAGAAAGATTTTGCGACTGCCTTAGTGCAAATACTAAAATAGATGGCAAAGAAAGAGGACTCATTGACTGCCCACGATGCAAACAATTTCCAAGTGGCTTTGAAAAAGTGCCTGTAACTTCTGCCAGTCGATGCTGCATCCCCTGACAGTTGTCTGGGGGGTGGGGGCGGGGTGGGGGGCGACCACTGCTCTGTCCTCACTCAGACTTTTGCCCCAGTCTGTTTTCTCCTAGAAGGCTGGGAGGGGCTCTGGTAACAGTGTGCTATGGTTCCACACCAACCCTCAGAATCTAGCACTCCCTGTTCTCCTCAGAACAGGGAAGCGTACAACAGACTTAACCTAAAGGTGTTTCTGCTCTACCAATTGGATACATATACATTCCAGCTCCATTTTGCATTAGCCAGGTGACCAGAAATTCCACTTCTCCCAGAGTCCAAGCAGATCAGCTTATATCTCATTGTTACATCAAATGCCTCGTCTTTCACAGCCATGTTTTCAGTTTTGCTGTTTGTGTCTTGAAATTCTCTTAGGCACAGCCACCGTGAGAGTGTGGTGTGGGCTACTGCTGTGGCCCTCTTGGGTTGTACCCCTTTTGTGCCTTCCCTGAACAATCCTTCTTTTCCAATAGCAGTAGCACACCAGAGCCAAGGTTCTCTGAGGCTAATGCAGAGGCAAAGGGTCCAGGGCCAGCGAACCCACCAGGAAGGAGCCGGGGGTGAAGGCCACCTCTCTTGCTGCTGGTATAAAGCACTTTAATAGAAGACAGGATTAGTTTCATTCATGGTTTCAGAGGACTTGGTCCAGGCAGGTCATCATGGCGGGGTGACAAGGGAGGAGCACAGCTGCCTAGCGGCGGTGGCTGGGAAGCAGGACACAGCAGAGGAGCAAGAGCGTGGAAGGGCCAGACACCGGCGACAGCACCCACGATGACGACAGCACCCACAATGGCGACACCTCCACGGTTCACCCCATCTCATCAGAAGTGCATTTTGCTAATCCTCCAGGCAACTTCCAAGCCAAGCAAGAAGAGAGCGAAGCGTCACCGTCGCCCCAGCTCCATCACACACAGGCCGAGGAAGCCTGAGAAACTCCATCTGCTACTCCGACACCGAAAGGGTCGCAGCACTTGCGCGTCGGTGTTGTTTTTCCCAGCTAACTCATGTGTAGCCGTTGTTCTGCATGGATCCGGCAAAAGAAAATGCTAAAGGAAAACCAGCTGCTGTGCCTCAGCTATATTGTTCTCCCTTTCCCTTCATTTTATCATTGACGATTTCCCAGAAGCAAAATGCCCTTTTCTTATAGCTCCATTTAAAAAAAAAAAAAAAAAAAAACCCTGAGCCCTAAGTTTGCAATGCACTTCTAAGTTTGGCTGCCATCAAATCAAAAAACCTTTCTTCTGGAGACTAGAAAGAACAATAAAAACCAAGTCCCCCTGTCATAACATTAGACTATTGAAAAAGCATGGTCATGAATGCACCTATAATGGCAAAGGAAATAGAAGATGTTGAGTAATAACTTGTAAGAACAAAACTGTATAAAAGATCTTCAGGGGCCAGCCAGATGGCTCAGCAGACTGAAGTGCCTGCCTAGGCAGGGGTAGGGACAGGGGTTCAGTCCCCGGAATGCAGGTCTGCCCCAGCTGAAGCGCGCTGAGCAGGTCTCTGAGACTGGGCATGGTGATGTGTGCCTATGATCCCAGCTCTTGGGAGGCTGAAAACAGGAAGATCACTATGAGAATGACCTGTCTAGTGAGAACTTGTAGACCCTGTATTAAATGCATTAAAAATATAAAATAAAATAAAACAATAATAAACTAAAATCTTTCAGCCCAATGCTGTTACCAGGAGCTCTGCCTTCGTGAGGGCGGGAGGCTCCAAGTCCTGGAACTGCAGAGCAAGTGTGTGCTGGCAGAAGCTGTGTGCCAGGCCTGTGCCACCCCCAAACTATCTCCACCAACTCACCCTGCACTCTTCCAATGAAATTATTTAATTCATTGCAACACACAGCGCTTGGCGTATTTTCCACAAGAATCCAAACAAGTTATCCTGATCAGGCCAAATCCCATTCTAGCTTGCACGGCTGTCTCCTTCCTTGGTTAGCAAAAGCAGGGCTGACAGATTTTGAGCATCAGGGACTCCGCCTCCTCACTGAGCCGCCCACAAGGGCAGCAGCCATTGGGTGCTGCCACCGCCTGTCCGTTGTCAGCCTTAGCGGTCACTGAGTGATTCCCAGCAATGTTTTCCACCTTTAGTTCCCGGAGACTTGGCTGAGGGACACAGGTGATCAGGCACTGACCATTTTGCTAAAGGAACAAGTGCACATCATAGAACCACAGAGGTGGCAGAAAAGTGTACTGTGGACTTAAAGAAGGGTGATGGATCTTTCATTCAGAAAGACAATCAAAACACAGCACTGGATACATCCAGCCCTCTGTATCCAGGGCTTCTAGCAGAGAATTCTACAAACTGTAGATTAAAAGTTGTGTTTTTTTTTTTTTTTTTTAAAGTTGAGTCTATACTAAACTTGAGTAAATTTTCTCCTTGTCACTCTTTCCTAGAAAATACAATTATTTATAGTACGTAGACATTAGGTTAGGTATTACACGGGGTATGATGATTGAAATGCAGGAAATGCTACATTTTTAAGTATTTTATTACAACAAAAGACATATTGCTATTAATTCCTCTCCAAAGACTGACATGAAGGTCATTTCAAGCACACGTATGCTGTCATTTCTGATATTTTCTCAATCAGTTCTGAAAGTTCTTCATGTCTGGAGTTAATGCATTTGTGGCTGGTGCAGTGTCCTAAATGGATTCAAAATAGTTACCCTTCATGGCTGTCTTGACTTTGGAGAAGACTCAAAAGCCACCTGGTGCCAGCTCCAGTGGAGAAGATGCATGATGATGTGGTATAATGTTTTCTCCAGCCTGCTCTCCCATAAGATGATACTTGGCAGCCACTGTCACCACGTTTTTGATCGCTCCTTCTATAGACACTCAAGAGAAAGCAGTCCCAGAACTGTTTCAGAAAGTGGCAAGAACGGTGGGATCAAGGTGTCTGAAGTGAGGGAGAAGATTTTGAAGGGGATCGACGGCAAAGCATCCTACACTGTAATATTTCCAGTTCAAATATTCTGCATACATTTTGATCACACTTCAGAAGGAGTCCACAGATGAGGTCAGGTAGACAGGAGGATGTGCATACGCTCCTTGTAAATAATACACCGCTATACACAGGGAGCCTGGGCACATGTAGAATTCGGTATCCACAAGGGGGAACCCAGATAGTGAGAAAGAAGATTCAACGGTCTTTTTTCCTTTTGATATTTTCGCTCATGAACTTAATGGTGTGTAAAGTTTCCATGTGTTTCAAGAGATGTGCTTAAAGTGAACCCAAAAGAAATCACAACGAAAGTCCAAGTCTAGGCCTCTCTCTCTGAAATACAATGTGTGCTTAGCATAGCCCTTGGCTGGTTACATTGATGGTATAATGCCAGCTCACCTTGTGAGTGAGGATGGGACATGTGTGGACTGTGAGCTTCTGGGCGGGAAGGCAGGGGCTTAGAAAACTCTGCTTTCCCCTGTCAACTGAAAAATAATAATAACAATGTCTTTGTCTGTGGCAGGTCAGGGCAGTAGCTGGCATTTAAGATGTCTCCTAACCTAGAGCTAAGTGAACATGAAATCATTCCTGCATGCATGGTTAGAGTCAGTTTTGTTCCAGACTTTCAGCACGGCATGAAGATGACTAAGGTGGATGTTCTGATTCGGTGCAGTTTTTCAAAGTTAGAAGCCGGATCGGTGGGGACAATAGACTAAACCGTAATAAGCCACCGGAGCATCTGTGGGCCTCAAGAGTCTTTCCTGTCTTAGCAGGGCAACAGGCATAGAAGATCAGCTAGGTAGAGCTAAAGCCAAGAGGCTGAGGAAACACAAGTCAGGGCAGGCCTGAGATCTTTTGTGGGTCAGCTGAATTTTACATTAGCCTGGGGCTCAAGAAGGAGGCCAGACCCTCCTCTACGAGTAACTGTTCCTCAACCTCAGGGACTACACAAATCTGTAACAAAGACACTAGGTCTGATTAGGCCTGAGCTAGCCATCAGAGCAGCCATTGGCCATATGCAGTGATTGAGCCTGTGACAGTGATCAGTTCCAACTGGATGTGCTTTTTGAAGAAGACAGAATATGAAATATTTCACTAATCACCTGTACAGACTGTGTGGTAACAGGATATTGAGGATAAATCACCAGGTACGTTCTACCCATACTAATTTTTGCTGATTCTTTCTGCTTTTTTCAGTGCCATGGAGAAAAGTGGGCATGACCAGCGTGGTGTGCATCACTGTGCCTTGATCAGCACTGGCCTACAGCACTACCATGCCACAGCTATGATGAACTCGCTTTAGGGACCCACATGCACCCCCTCACAGATGAAATTGTGAAGATGTCGCAGACATGCTGGCACCGCCCCTGGTCCACCTCCACCTCCGAGCGTATTTTTCCGAGATAGATCTTTCCCCCTCCTAATATGTTTCACAGCACACCTTTGAAAGTAACTAATAAAGACGCCCAACCCCTTAGTTCTGAAATAATGCAAATTTTCTATCTTTTCAATATTACTTTTTATGTAAAATAATACAGATAAGAAACAATATCCTCCTCAGTCAAAACTGTTCCCTCTCTGCTCCTGCCTTGAGTCTGAGCACCACGCCGGCAGGACGCGGACAGCTCCCACACTGCTGGATATGCTCCCTAACTGAAGGCTAAACACCTCACTTGTCAAATGTATACCTGACACTCTCAAGAAGACGCTCCACTTGCTCAAGGCCTGGATCCACTGAGCTGCCTTTCTCTACACAGACTCTGTCTCCACTCTGCATGAAAAGCTGCACTTCCTAAACTAGTACAACAAAGCGAATGCCATCCGTATGCCATGATAAACACTGCACGAACCCTGTATGTGCGTGGCGTCTTCTGCCTGCTTGATTTCTGCTGTTTCATTTTTGTCTTGCAAAACACTTTAAGTAAAGAAAAATAAAACCTAGGTTTACATAAGGTACAAGGCAGAGTTTTGGCTCTGGCTAACTGACCAGCAGAGGGAACCATCAACAAAAAAACCCATTAGTTCAGAGGTCTGTAAATGCATGGCCCTTAGCTTGAGCATGCCCACTGCAAGAGAGACTAGTGGACCCGTGAGTTACGTGGAAAGGGTGAAAACTCATAGTAGGCACACACGCAAGGTCTATGAGAAGAAAAGACACCCACCTACACATAATGAACAGGCGTAACTTTGGGTGATAGTTATTAATTATGCTATGTTTGATGAGAAGGTGCTGGAAAAGCCCAGCTAAGAAAAACAGGAGAGCCGCGTGATGCACATCGTAAGTGGGGATTGCAATGACAATACGGACTGGATCCATGCAACGCTGTGGTTAGACCTGGCCCTGAGGAGATCACTGGGACCAGGCCAAGGCTCTCACTCATCAGCCTTGCTTGCTTTCCCACTCTGCCAAAATCGTTTTCTTGCAAACATCAATTACTTCCTAGTCTCCAGGGTGTGTTATTTCTCCAGCACCAACTTAAGCATAGCCGCTTGCCGCCATCTTTGAAATCTCCTTTTTCAGTTTGCTTTCTCCATAGAACTGACTCCCCATGGTCCTTCCGCTCTTCATTTTCCTCCAGACACTGGCAAGAGCTCTCTGACCGCGTTTCACAAGTATTTGGACTTGGGTCCTTCTTTTATGCTTTGCAACTCCATGTTTTCAAGCATGTATCCAATTGGACAGAGTGTCTCCACAGTGCTTCCTACACTTACATGCAGAGGCGAGGAAAGAGAGAATCAAGAAAAGCTAACAAAAGAGAGGTCTGATGGGTGGGTCAGAGGAGATGGGCGGATGTGGCCAGAAAGCACCCAGTAAAACCAGGGAGTCTACAAGCTGGTAACAGCTCATTCATGGGGATCTGAGTGAAGCAACAGGAACAACTATGGATTAGGACGCTCAGAAAATCCTCAGCTTATCATTGTCGCTGAAATTTAAACAAAGGGAAAAGAGCTGGTAGGATGCTGCCATCATGCAGGAAGGAGAGTGGATTCTAGTCTAGGGATGAGAGCCTCAGTAAAGGTGCACAGCAGATTCATCCTCTCCATAAAGACGACCAAATTTGAGTATGGTTCAGGCAAGGAGTGTTCTTAACCCAAGATGTGGCACTTTAGTACACTGAGTGCTTTGAACTGAGGGGAATCGGAAAGACTCAGAAGCAGGGACTTCCTCTGATTTTCTCCTGGATTCCCACCTCTCTTCCCTCATTGTCTCCCACAGTAACACAAATCAAAATTCCTCTCTCCCAAGGCAGACCATGGAAATTAGAGCCCTTTTTCCCACAAAGGAAACCATAAACACCTAGAAGTATCAGTCCGACCATCCTCCCACCCATACACTTTCTGTCTACATGCTGGCCATGAAGAAATTACCTGGCCTAACCATTCTGCTAGGATACCCTAAGACCCTCGCTCCACAGCGAGTTCTTCCCCACACCTAGAAGGAAGCGTACTACACAGAGCAGCCCAGCAGGTCTCTGCATTCAGGCCCTGCTGGGCTTCCCCCTTCATCCACTGCTACTAGAACCTTCATGTCCACTCTCATCTCTACACAGCTACCCATTCCTCAGAAAATACAAGCACAAAAGCAAGCATGGGTCCTTGGGCTCTCAAGCTGAGACCTACTCTGTCATGTGCAACAATGGTTAAATAAATCCAGTGTGTCTGCCTCTTGTTAACTTGTCTCTTGTTAAAGGAAGGTTGGCCATGACCCTGCTGATGGGGACGGACGGGAGCATACCATTTCTGCGCTTCCCTTAGCGTGTGCCTTCATATAGCCCCTTTGGGTACTATATGCAACTAGCTGAAATTTAATTGGTGTAGTGAAATAAAAAAAAAATTCATTTAAAGGTAAATATGTTTTCCTTCTATGGCTTTATAATAAATATTTCATGAACTAATAATTTTTGTAATGAACTGTGAAGAGTCACAAACACTATTTTCTCTACTGAAAAAGGATTTCTCTTAACTGCTAATTGAGGGTCCATTGAAATCAATATCCTATTTCATCCCAGTTGCATTTATTAGTACTGAATGTGTATATTTGGTGCTATGTTAAGTGCTTTTGTCACAGGAGAAAAAAAATTAGCAATTTTGTTGCTATGTTTGAGAAAGAAGCATTCGAATTAGAGAGACTTTAAAGCCTAAAGATGAGTTGTAATATAGTTTCTTATGTCCTAAAAATCAGGCTGTAAATCCAGAAGAGACATAGGACAAAACATCTGTTATGATTCTCAGCCCTTTGTCTTTGAGAAATATACCACTGAAAGGCCAAACTGAGAAATAAACCAGACACAATAAATAGCGAATGTTACGGCTTGTATCTAGATGTTCCGCCAAAGCCTTACACATCCACAGGTGGGGTGTTTTGGGGGTAGCTGACTCTAAAGTATAAGAACATGGATTAAGGGCATATGAGAACTGGATTAGTTCACTGATCCATTTAGCATGGAGCTGTGTGTTGCTGAATGGATTCACTAAAAACAGAAAACCTACTGTAGAGTGTAAGTGGAGCCAACCAATCAGCTCGTGGCCTCCATGGATGAGAAGGGAAAGGGAAGCTTGCTGCTAGCTGCCTTCTGCCTGCCCTGCCATGGACTGTTTCTCCTCTGTCGTGTTGCCCTGCCTTGGAGTCAGCTCACTATGGACTGAAACCTGTACAAAATGTGAGCTAAAGTAAACCCTTCCTACTTTAACTTGTGTTGGCACTTTTGGGTTAGCTCAGCGGTTTAAGTGTCTGCTTAGGTAATCCCTGTCAGGCACAGGGGACATCTGTTTTGTCCGCAGAATCACCCTGAAGGCAACCTGAGACAGAAAAAAAAAAGAAAAAAAAAACTACTTTAACTTGTGGAGGTCAACTATTTTGTCCCAGTAATGAGGAAGTAACTAAGACAGAAAAAAAAAAAAAAATGTGTACAAGACAGTTGACTTTAATCCAATACCACATTTTCTTAAAATTTCAATACAAATGGGACCAACTAATAACACCCAACCCAAACAATAGTCAATACTTTGAATTTCATTGTCACTAAAAAAGATGCCATAATTCAACTGCATCCACATATTTTTCTTTCTAAATATGAGCAATTATTAATTGGGAAAAGGAAAGAGAACAAGATAGAAACTGAGTAAGATCCTCCAGTGACTGTCTGCAAACACGACAGTTTGACCAGCTATTCGTATATCACATTACCTTCATGAGACTTAGAAACTGGGGCCACACAAATAGCTCAGAAGTCTATGTGCTTGCCTGGCAAGGACAAGGACCCACATTTGGTTCCTAGTGCCATATGCGATACTGACCCTGTCCAGGACCCACCAAGCACGCCACTGAAGCCAGGCATGGTGGTGCATGCCTGAAATCCCAGCGCTCGCAAGGCTGAAGCATGAGGATCACTACCAAGTCTGAGCTGTGTAGCGAGACTGTGTACCAAATACATAAATTTTTAAAAATACAACATTCAGGTAAAATCACAGTGCCTGGTTTTAGCATAACAGAAATAAGAAAGTACTGAGGAGGTTAGGAGGAAACACACACACACACACACACACACACACACACATATCTGCATCATCCCTCCCACAACTTTAAGTAGCATAACGACAAGATGGGATAAGAAGATGGCATTAGGTTCTGGCCAGACGCACCCAGTGAACCTGATGCTAGACAGAGCTCCCCAGACCCTTGCTCTGCACTGTGCTGCCCAGCATTGCGACAGTGCTGATATCTTTGGCTGCCAAGGCTGATGGTAAGCTGAAACATGAGTCCCCTAGCTCCAAGATCCTGTCCTGTTTCAGGGTGGACACAGGCCCATACCTTAATGGCTGATAACGTAGGCTCCTCCTCCCCAGGTCAATACCCACAGACTAAGCCACTGCAACTGGGTTAACTAGGAGGCCAACTCCACCCCCCATCCTCTTACTGAAACTCAGTGACGAGACGGTGCAGGACAATTCATCCGCTGGGAGGCACGAGAGCTAGGACAGGACTGACCCGGAGCTCAGTGCTAGGCCTACTATAATGAGACTTAGCACCAGACACTAACCTTGCCACTGGGTTTCAGACATAACACAACTTGCATTACTACCCAACATGGCTTGGGCCTGGGTCCACGCTGAAACAGGACATTGTAACTAGGGAACTCACTGTCTTGGCTCCAACTCAGCCTTAGAAACCAAGGAACTGCCTTCAGCAGCACAAGACCAATGTCAGGCTGCACAGAACAGAAAAAGAGAAGGTTTGCTGAGGATGACAAAAAGGTATTTAGGTCAGGGCTTTGTCTTGGAATTTATTATCAGGCTGTAAAACCTAACAGTGGGGAAATCATAACAAGCTCTGTCCCCCAGCCAGTGCTGGCAGAGACGAGCAGCTCCAGCCTCCCACACTCCTATTCAGGCCAGCATCACCTTCAGCTGGTGGCAGTGGTCTGGGACCGTGGGTCCACCTCACCGCACGGCCGCCAACAGTGGCTGTAGGCTCAGCTCGTGAAACGCCTTTGAGGTGTTAGTGGAAACAGGCACAGCGTAAGAAGAGCCTGGATCTGGTTTTCCCCAACCACAGACTGGTAACTGCAAAAACCGTACAGGCTTACCCACTCACCAGAGAATGATCTCGGACGGGGATAGATTATTCTTTTCTGGTAGTCCCTCAATTTAGATCCAACAGATCAGCTGTAGGATGGAGGCAAACCTGGGCTTAGACTGCCCTCCAGTGTTGAAAGACAGACAATGCACCAACGGGAGCTGAAGTTACTAACCTGTATTTAGGAAATCGTTGAGCGCTGAAAGAGCGGAAGGGTTTATAAATTCAAAGGAAATAAGCAGCCTGCTTAAAATTTATTGTAAAAACAAACAAGGAAGCAAAGCCAGATTATCAAGGGTAGAATAATACATAATCTTTCAATGCCAAGATAACGCACCGCACTTAGCAGGAGAGTTCGCTGGGAACCACGACTTCACCTAACAGCCGTATAAGGCACCAAAAACTGGTCAGCTAGCATCCAGTGTGGCCAAACTTTTACATGAAAAATAAAGAGCAAGAAAATAATTCAGTTCTCTACTGAAAGATGACCTAGCAGAAACAGAAGCAATTAAAAATGAAACAGAAATGTTAAGACTGAAAAATATACGAGCCAGATTGAACTCAACCTAGTCTGTGCCAAGACACATCTCCATCAAGCTCCCAAAGGTGAAAGATAAAGGGAGGCTGCTTAACACAAAAAGAGAAGAGGAACAACACACAAGTGTGTCGCAGGGCTCCTGACAGAAACCTGAAGTCTAAAAGACAATAGCGCGAGGTTTCCCAGCAATGAAGGAACTAATATTTACCAGCCTATGGATGCAGTGCAATCTTTGTTGGTTGAAACGCCAGTCACATTCTTCTTAAATGTAGAAGAAATAATCCTAAAATGTGTGTGGAGTCCTAAATAGTAGTCAAAGACATTATGAGCAAAAAAGAATGCACGAGGATAAATTTTTTCTCCTTTTTAATTTCTTAAAACTTTATTTTTTTTTTTTACCAATTTTGCATGCTCATATCTGGCAATCTAAACAACTAATTTGAATACAGCATTATGCAATATAAAATCCATTATCAAATTCCTATTATTTTGTTTATTGAAATTCTGTATCATTTCTATTTTCCTTTTTTTTTTTTTTTTTACTATTTTTAGTCTCTTTTAAAAATAAAATATGTGGAGGGGGCTGAGGAGATAGCTCAGTGAATAAATGCTTGCCTGGCAAGTGTAAGGTCTTGAGTTTGATCCCTGGTACCGCCAAGGAAGAAAAAAGGAAAGAAAGAAAGAAAGAAAGAAAGAAAGAAAGAAAGAAAGAAAGAAAAGAAAGAAAGAGAGAGAAAGAAAGAAAGAAGAGAGAGAGGGAGAGAGGGAGGGAAAAGAGAGGAAAGGAAAGATGTGGAGGACCACCTGGCCAACTGTCCATTAAAGAAGAGCAATTGTCTCAATTTTGGCTGTGCCTAATGCTATTTTTACGTATATTGATATGTAGAGAGCTGGCTAGGACTTTTCTCTATCCCTTCAATTGGCTTTAAGCAATTCATATGGGTCTAGCTGAGGTGCTGGTGCTAGTCTTTGAAGAAGGCACACATGTTTTCCTGGTTATCCCTACCTGCTGCTCTTCAACATGAGCCTCAAGATAGAGGCTATGGCTCCCCCAAGCTTGGAGGTTACACATTAGAGCTGAAGCCCCAGATCCCAAAACATTAGATACTACCTGATTGCCTAATGCAGATTACTGTCTACATATTGCAGAGGTAAATACAGGCCTTGTACCTAGCCCAGCTCATACTACATGCCTACTTCCTGTCATTCTCAATCACTCAGCCTCAAGCTACTACTCCTTCATGAATGAATAAAACCCTGTTGAGCCCTGAGTCAGGGCCTTTATTCTAGACAGCTCTCGCCATGGTTGGACTTGGGACCCTTTGGCTGTACATAACTATAAATGTGCTTTCGTACCCTTATTCTCACCATGGGTTGCTCCAGAAATGGTAGACTGAAAGCAGTTCGATGGGATTCCAATCATTTATTCATGGGATTACAAATCCAAACTTCTAAGACTGAGACAAAGACCAGCATTACAAGGGACTCTTCAACCACAGGCAACAAATAATCCTGGTCTGTTAGTGAGTCTCTGTCTAAAACATCAAATGTGACACAGAAGACACAGAAGCTTAGAAGATTATCAGCAGACAAAAGGGGAGCCACAGAATTCTTGGGTAGAAGTTCACACCTCATATTTCACTACTTTAATATGCTTTGAAGAGCAGAATAAAGTTAACATAATTACATCACCCTCAAAAAGAAGGAAGCAGGAAGTGTTACATTACTTGACTTAATAATACATCGCTAACCAGTCATCATTAAAACAACATGGTAAGGGCATGGAAACAGAGCCACAGACCAACAGAGCAGAATGGCTCCCTGGAAATAAACCTACTCAACTATAGTCCTGCAAAAATGGTTCTAGAAATGTAACTGGAGAAAGTGCTGACCCTTTAGTAAATGAGGTCCAGGAAACTGAGTATCCCTATCTATGTGAAAGGAGAGCTCTATGTATTACCAACTCTTACATAGACAAAAGACTTAAAGGGAAGAATTTAAACTCTGGAACTACTATAAAAAAAAACACAGGGCAACTCGTTAAGGAGCGTCCAGAGGAAACTCCATGAAGTACAGGGACCAAACGCATAAGCAGGCCAAAATGCTACATAACACCAAAAAAAGAAAAACTTTGGTACAGAGATCAATCAACCATCAAAGTTAAAGGACAGCCTACAGGACAGAAGAAAATATGTGCAAACCATGTATCTGACCAGGGCTCGATTCACAGAATAG
>PVJA010001346.1:73111-100772 GCA_004027025.1 Myocastor coypus
AAAAAAAAAAAAAAAAAAAAAAAAAAAAAAAAAAAAAAAAAAAAAAAAAAAAAAAAAAAAAAAAAAAAAAAAAAAAAAAAAAAAAAAAAAAAAAAAAAAAAAAAAAAAAAAAAAAAAAAAAAAAAAAAAAAAAAAAAAAAAAAAAAAAAAAAAAAAAAAAAAAAAAAAAAAAAAAAAAAAAAAAAAAAAAAAAACTCAATATGTGAAAAACAAATAACCCATTGAATAAATGGGGAAGAAGCCTAAACAGAAATGGCTCAAAATGCATACTGCGACCCACTGTGGATTTTAAAAGTGTTTCTCCCAATTGATCACCAAGGACATGCCAGTAAAGCCCACAATAAAATCAACCCAGTAAGAATGGCTGTTATCAAAAAAATAAACAATATCAAGGGTACAGAAAAAAAAATGTAGCACACCACTGACTGAAATATAAATTATTATCACCCCCCCCCGCCAGAAAAGTATGAAAGTTCCTCAAGGACTTTTATAGTCATCACATGACCCAGAAGTCCCACCACTGGGGACACACTGGAAGGAAATGGAATCTCCAGGGCCAAGAGACATCCGCAATCCTGTGTGTACCACAACACTCCTCATAAAAGCCAAGGCACTTATCTCAGTACCAAAGGATTTCACTCCTAGGTCCACTCACGTCAGTGGATGTCGTAGAACCTGAAATAGAATGGTGATTATCAGAGAGCAGGGAAAGGAGGAGAGAGAGGGGGACGGGCAGAGTTGGGGATGGTCTGCAGCGTTAAGTTGGACAGATGAAGACCTCTTGCATGCGTAGTGGAGAGACTAGAAATAATAAGAAATGCCAAGTGTACAGCGGTAGTGTATCTTTCAATCAGCTACAAGAAAGAAATTCTGAATGTTTTCACCGTATGCACAAAAAGCTTTAAGGCAATAAGTACGTTTAACTGGATCTCAACATCACATGTCATATACTTATATCAAAACACTGCACGGTACTTAAATGATATGTATAATTTTTACATTTTTATGTTCAGTTGAAAAGACAAACTTAACCAATAAGTAATAATAAATGTTTTTTAAAAGTTGAAATATCAGTTGACATTTAAAACAAATTAATCATCTGTAACCTTCAACCGATATGAACACATCTTTATCTTGTAGAATAGTAAAGGATGCACTGGGCTGGTGAGATAGCTCAGCAGACTAAGTGTTTACTTGGGCAAACACAGGGACCACGGTTTGATCCCCAGTACTGCTGGCTGTGCCAGCCCCATCCCCAGGCACGGTGTGCCAGCCATCAAAACCTGGTGTGTTGGCGCACACCTGTAATCCCTGTGCTGGGGAGGCTGAGACAGGAAGAACCCTATGAGTCCAAGCTCCATAGTGAGATCCTGTAGCAAATACATAAAATTAATAAGAAGGAAGGAAAAGGAGACAAAATATTCTAGAAAGGTTAAGTGAAGGTCTATAAGGCAAATAAAGTGCCTGTGAAGCCTTAGGGGCTAGGAGTCGTCCAGAACAGACATTCACTTTAGGAGACTGGAAAGACTGAGGATTTAAAAAAAAAAAAAAAAAGAACAGAACTATCATAAGGAAAACAATAAGAAAGAAAAGAAAGCAGAGAAAGAACCGGGTTCTCTTTCAAAAACCTACCGTTCCATCCCCACCACAGGCGAGGATTCTCAGGTTTGGTACTTTCCTATACAGCTCGAGCCTGGAGAATAAGTAGAAAACAAAATGAGCAAGAGAACGTATCATGGCCTGTAGCAGGATGGCGAGGCTGACAATACCACGACAACAGGCACCCACCGGAGGACCAGGTCCATCCAGGAGATCTGGCCCAGCGACAAAGAGTACCTCTAAATGGCCCCTGGTGGAATGATGTGGGGTGTCTGAGAGTTTAATTCCCCATTTTTCCAAACCTCTTGTCAATATGTTCACTTTTCTTTTTATTTGGTTTTTACTTCCCCTCTTTCACTTTTCCCATGTGCTCCTCTCCTTTCTCAAAGAAAATCGCCTTATATTAGTAATGAATAGTCCCTGCAGGCCGCTCTGCCCACTGAAGTCTGAGAACATCTTTCTAAAGCCTTTCCTGCCTCAGTAGGCACATTATGATGGCGTACGTAACATCTATCTAATATCTAACTGAAGTCATGAGATCTCCTAAAATGCTAACACCAAAAAGAGACAAGCCAGAACAGCAGGTTTGCCTTACTATAACCAAGTAGAGAAGAGATACAGAAGACCTACAACAAACTAGTGCAAAACAAAACAAAAAAAAAAAATCATAATTCTGAGAATGGCAGTAAATTTAACCTACAGAGTTCATGTTCTCCTGCAGGCTTGAAAGATATAAGTGCCCATTTTATGCAGGAACATGATTTCTGTACAGGCTACTTCCAAGTTGCCTTCTCTTTGCCACTGGTATTGCTACTTATCAAAAAAAAAAAAAACCTAGCCAGGCATGGTGGTGCACACCTGTAATCCCAGCACTCGGGAGGCTGAGGCAGGAGGATCAGTGCAAGTTCGAGACTAGCCTGGGCTACAAAAGTGAGCTTAAGGCCAGCCTGAACTGCAGAGTGAGACCCTGTCTCAAAGAGACAAAAAAAAGAAACCTGATACCCCTTATATCCTAATGTTTATCGAGTAACATCCCACCTATCTGAGTACATCTAGAATAGAGATTCAGAGAACAGTGGAACGTGTCCCTGCCCTTCCCCACTCCGTAGGGCCACCTCTGCCTAGACTTCACAACAGGTAACAAAACATTTACCTAAATCAGAGAATGGGATTTCTGAGAATCCCAGAAAAGGGAGTGAAAATTTCTCCCCCACATTGGTGTGCAAAGCATAGTTACAACAAATTTCTGTCTCTGTCTCTGTCTCTGTCTTTGTCTGTCTGTCTGTCTGTCTGTCTGTCTGTCTCTCTCTCTCTCTCTCTCTCTCTCTCTCTCTCTCTCTCTCTCACACACACACACACACATTCATAAATGTGCATGGCAGTATTTCCAAGCATTAAATCTACAGTTCCACTGACATTCACGTCCAGCGTGGTATCTGTGCAAGTAAAAACCCATGAATCCTCTTTCAAGTTAAAGACCTGAGGTGCAGAATCTCCAGGTGCAGCAAACACACTACAGGTGTTCACTGAGTCAACACTTGGGAAGAGAAATTTGGAAACAAATGAACTCAATAATCAGTATGAAGGAGCATTAGATCAACCCTTAGAGGGAAGAAATTATAAGTCAGAGAGGAGATAAAAAATAGTCATAGAGTATTTCACAAGATAATCAAATAATGGAACTTGACCCCAAATCAGAGTTGTCACTTCCCTAAAAACTGTGTGTACTATGCAGGGAATTTCTAGACTTACGCATCCTTTGGCCCCTCCTGAGAAAGATCAAAGACTTGCCGTGGATTCAGGTACCACATAAACATCTGCAGGACTTTGGTTCCCTGAAAAGACAAGAAACATTGACAATAACATAAGAAATCTTCCCACATTAAAAGTAAAAAAGAATCATTTAGTCTAAAATAACAGTTCTATGTGGTGTACCAAAAATAGTAAAAATCGGGGAGGTAGCTCAGTAGAATAAGGGCTTGTCTGGGAAGCTTAAGGTCCTGGGTTGGTTCAATCCTCAGTACCACAAAAAATAAAATAGAATAAAATAAAAATCACAAGTTAACGTAATTTTGTCATAGCTGTGCGTAGGTTGAACATCCGGGTGGGATGTTTGTGTAATGATAATGCTGGGAAAGTTTCTTAACTCCATTAGGTTTAGTTTCCTTTTTAATACAGAGAACAGATGCCTAGTACACAAAACTGATGCAAAGATAAAAAACTATAATCTTTTTTTTTTTTTTTTTTTTTTTTGAGGCAGGGTCTCATATAGTTCAGGCTGGCCTTGAGCTCACTTTTGTAGCCCAGGCTAGTCTCGAACTCACACTGATCCTCCTGCCTCAGCCTCCCAAGTGCTGGGATTACAGGCGTGAGCCACCACACCCGGCCTTTTTTTTTTTTTTAAAGCAATGATGAGGTACACATCATCATTTGGACACGGCACACATGCTTCTGGATGGCACTTACTGATGACTAAATTCTTACCACCGTGACTTAATGCGTGAAAATCCAGATGGGGAAATTAGGGACTTCTACCATTTGACATTAATTCTTCACTTACTGTGCAGATCATTACACCGGTGCCTAATATGATGTATGCAGCCAAGTATGTTTTATGGAAATATTTTTTCTAACTGAAGCCAAAGCATAACTAGAGTATACAGATTCAATATTCTAAAGTTTTATAGGGTGTTACTCCGTAACCTCACAGCTTATGCTAGCACTGCCTACATGTCCATGCAGTTAAAGCCCAACCATTGTGTCTCACAGAAGTGTGTTTTGGGGGCCTTTTAAGTACCTGCCACATTTATAGAGACAGACATTATCACAGCCTAATAGTTGCTTTGAATGTCATTTAAAAAATGGATAGAATGAAAAGAGATGATTAAGAGCCTTTTCATTAATTAGCATCAAAATGACTTTGAGAAGGTTTTGTTGTTGTTGTTTTGGTTTGGCTGTCTCGGGCTGCCTTAGGGACCCATCAGGTAAGGCTTGTCAAGCTGGGGATCGAACCCCCATCCCCTGTGCCTGACTGTACTTGCCTGAGCAGATGCTTAAACAACTGAGCTAACCCGCAGGCCCCCTACCAAAATCACTCTGTAACTGATTAAGATGCCTTGGCTTTATGAGTCGCAGCAATAATCTGTGCTCAGTCAGGCAGCAGTTGTTGTATCCAGTATTGTTCCTCTAGTAGACGTCTGTCCCCAAATGGCCCCGTGGGTATAACTAACAGGCTGCACTCACAGGTCACTCTTTGCACAGTACAAATGATTCGAGCTTTGAAATATCCCAGGTGTCCTAAGTGGGTAATCATGACCACTTATCTTCCAGAAATGCAGTACAACATCCTGAAAGGCTACTTTTTTTCAAAAAAAAAAAAAAAATCATATAGTTTTGTACAAGGTCTTACTAGGCAGCTTGAACTTATAGTGTTTTCAGCCTCCCCAGCCCTGGGGCTGGGATTACAGACTTGGTCACTGGCTCATTGCCGCTGGGGGTGAGGCCAGTGCAGCCTGTGGTACTGGGATCGAACCCGGATCCTTTCGCTTGCACTTGCCTAAGCAGACGCTTAGTCTGCTGAGCTACCTGGCCAGACCAGGGGTGCCTACCTCCACGGGCAATGATGGGAATCCAAGGAGTCAGCCCTAGTTACCCATCCAGCACAGTCTGTGGCGCAAAGCAGGCCTCTGTAAACGGCAGCCCTCTTCTTCTCTCTTTTGCTAATCTAGTTATTAAATCATACTGGCTGGTGTGAGGACCAGAGTGTCAGCAGTGATGACACAGGATGATGCCACTTGCTAGAGACTGATGCAAGTCTTTTGTTCTACACCTCGCCCGGACCTGTAAATTACTTTTTTTTTTTTCAGTACCAGGAATTGAACTCAGGACCTTGCGCTTGCAGGGCAGACACTTATTCTACTGAGCTATCTTCCAGACCTCTGGACCTGTAATTTAAAATTTCTGCCATATTGCATTCCTGCTCTATTTCGTGATACCATTCAGTTTTTAATTATCACAACTAATCCTTCCGTTTCACCAAATGACATATTTTGCTTCCCATCAAACTCCAACATAGGTTTAGTGACACAATAGTAAATGCTGGGTCATTTTTTTTTTTTTCTTTCTTTCTCATGTTGGGCTTTGCTATCAACTGTGTTCAGGGTTATTCTGATCATTTCTTTAGTTAAGTGTCTAACACAAGAATCATTTCAATGACCCACCAATTTAAAGAACGTTGCCAACTGACTTGCTAGAAAATCAATTTCTCAGTGTTAGATCCATGGAGCCGCGTGCACCGTGGAGGGTAATCACTTCCTTTTCACCTTTGCTACGTTCACAGCTCAGTTACAGCTTTTCATACTACAAATACAATGCCAGGTAATCAATGCTTTTCAGAAAAGTAAATATCACTGCAAGGTCATGTTTCTTAAATTTTCCCTGAAAGATATGTGCAGCTGCACAGTTCTAGTTTTGCTCCTGTTCAGCTGGTGTCAGCCGGAACCTAATTCCCTCACGGCATCCTCTCGGGAAGGGTCCAGGTTCGATAGCACGCACCCACCCTGCCGGGTGCTTCCCCCAGGCTTGGATTCCTGTAACCTTTGTAGCCACGCACAGATACCCTACCGCCAGTGACATCCAGGCATGATAGAATTGCTTCTTTTAAAGAGCAATCTTGTTTTGAAAATGTTATATTCACCAGGAAAAAATCAGGGTTGAATGAAAGCACAAAAAAAAAAAAAAAAAGAAAGAAAGAAAGACAGTAAGAAAGAAAATCAATCCTACCTAGTGGAAAAATAAAATTCTAACTCACACATTTAAGTGGGCCCCATTAACTCCACTGCTCTTTCGAGGATAAGCTACTTTAAGACTTTAATAGAGGTAATTTATTAAATAGAACTGAATGGTCTGACAGATGCTGGTTCACCAGAAAAGGAGTAATTTGTTTCTTTCTGAATGGCAGGGAAAAATCCTCTCCTTTACACAACCGTCACCCATTCATAAGTCTGAGCTATCTCAGAGCTGTCACGTTACTATGTGTCACACATCAAAGCTGCAACTGTTCTTTTGCCCTACCACCACATCTTCAGACCTCCGAGAACTTCCGAGGCTGCTACTGCACTAACTCGCTGAGGCGGGGCTGAGACTCCCGGTCCTCCTGCCTCAGCCTCCTGAGAGCGGGGCTGACAGGAATGGGGCTGCCCCTGCAGAGACTCATGCTTCCATGTACCACAAGTTCATCTACAGACACGCGCGCTCCAGGTCTACGGAAGAAGCCAGAAAGACTGACTTATGTCTCAGCTGCCCGCAAATGCCCACCAATACCATGACTGAGAAAAAGGCCCTTATGCAGCTGGAACTCATAATTTGGTTATTTCAACACCACCTGTCAATCCTAATTTAACCAGAAAGTATCAACAGTATGTATGCATGTATGTATGCATGTATGTATGTATGTATGTATTTGACACAGAATCTCACTATGCAGCTCAGACTCATAGTAATCCTCCTGTCTCAGCCTCCCTAGTGCTGGGATCACAGGTGTGCACCACCACACCTGATTTCAATGGCCAGCACGGCCAGCACGGCATGCCCCGGGTTCCAAGGCCTGCACAGCATGTGGCACCAGGAACTGAATCTGGGTCTTGGAGCTTGCCAGGCAAGTGCTTAGACCTCCAAGCTATCTCCCCAAGCCCAAGGTTAGATGTTGACACACACTTCCACCTGGTGACTACCCCTTTGTCCTCTTTCCAGACTGTGAACTTTAGAAGCTTAATTTTTTATCTAAACCATGACCTTTTTTAATACCCCCAGTTTCAAAAGTCTCCACCATTAGCAGGAAACTATTTCTCCATTGTGGTGATTTGGTCAGGTATCAAAATTTATGGGGTCTTAAACCTATCATTACATAACATTTTTGTCTGCTGCTTCTCCCCACTTGGTGTGACTGACGACGTACTTGGGACCAAGGTCCGGTTTGCCGAAGTCTGTTTCCACACGGTAGGTGGTGTGAGCTCCACCAGCACAGGCCGGCCCACCATCCGGGTACCTGCCACTCACAAAGGGCCCCACTGGCCAGATAAGGGTGCACGGATGCAGGAACTGACGTCACAGTGCCCCGTGCTCCAGAGCCCCACAGGGGACAGCGCAAGCAGCCAGACCTAGCTAGGGTTGCTAATACCTGCTTGCCCATACATTCATCATCTAAGCCATCAGGAGCAAGGCCGAGGGCTCCCGAGAAAGGGACAGAGCAGGGAACACTGAGGGCACCAGAAGAGTCCCCAGGCTCAGAAGATGCTGGTGGGTCCGGGGTGCCCAAAGGAACCATCCATATTGAAGTGAAAGCCGACGCAGACAAGTGTGGCATTCTCTAGTCCTTGAAACTCTGCACACAGAGAAAGGAACTGTCCTGGGGTGAGCACCATCTTCCACCTCGGACCACTTCTCTACGTAGGGTTATTCAAAACCCGTATTTCACTCCCAGAGCCCTGAAAATAAGTCAGATCCCAATAGTAACAGCAGAACCCCATGGCCGCCACCCCCACACAATACCAGCTTCATCTCTACCTTGACAGCACAGGCAAAAGACACAACTATGGAGAATATTGGAACGTTTCGAGAAAGCACAGTGAAGAACACATCTTTTGAAAGAACACAGTTGATTTCCATAGATTCCTTGGGAATGTGGAAAACTCAGCTGCTGGTATTTTTCTTGCCAGTAGATGGCAACATAGTCCACTATTTACCTTGCAGAAGCCGAAAAGACAAGGGTTGTTTTGTTTTTATTCGTTTTTTTTTTTAAAAGAAGAGTATGTTTGTATGGTGGCACATGCCTGTAATCCCAGCACTTGGGAGGCTGAGGTAGGAGGATCTGTGTGAGTTCAAGACCAGCCTGGGCTACAAAAGTGAGCTCAAGGCCAGCCTGAACTGCAAAGCTAGACCCCGTCTCAAAAAGACAACAAATATATAAATAAACAGATAAAATATACAAAGAATGAAGAGTTTGAAAAAAACCCACAAAGCTGAAAGCCTGAGTTTCAAAAATGAAACCAAATGGTGGTGCTTTATAAGCAGAAGCAAATAAATGGACTAAATCAATTGATAAAAGACAAAATAAGCAAAATAGTAATAATAATTTCTATTCTCTACTACTATAGGAAGACCTTGCCCACTGCCCACAATGCCCATGGCTCTACACTGGTGGCAGCACGGTTAAAGCCGTGGAGCCGAGGAAGCCACGCCCTTCCAACCACGCCCTAGGGCCACTCCTCTTCCCAGGGTCCTAGGACAGTTAGAGAATCACAAAACAAAGATCCAGGTCATCTCTGACTCTCCAGGCCAGGACTGCTCCTCCCAGCCTGACCTTCAGTCACCCAGCCCCTACTCCAAACTTGTTCTGGGTTCACAAAGAGCCACTACATATCGCCCGTGTCATTTTAGATCTGCGCAATGACGGGCGCCCTGTCAATCATTCTTGTTCCGCACACCTCAAGACTGGGGGAGGCACCTATGCTGAAGAGGCTGCGATACACTTGGGAATCCATCCCGTGGTAACCTGTGCCACCAGGGAACCTAAGACACCCCATCTCAATAAGTGGAGGAGGAGCGGGGAAGCTCGGGGACAATCCCCAAAGCCACAAGAAGAAGAATAGGAAGAGGAGAATAAAGAAAGGGAGAGGGGGAAGGGGAGGTAGCAGAGGGGCAGAAGGAGGAAGGGGAAAGAGAGGAGGGGAAGGGAAGGCAGGGCTTAGCGGGGCAGGACAGGGTAGAGACTCTAACCAGGAGGCATAAGATCAGCCTCACTTACAGGCAGCAGCTCCACCTCAGCAAGATCGGTAAGAACATCGTCTGAACATTGCACTGAACTGCTCTACTTGTATTCAACGCACCCCCCAAAAGGGAATGAGCTTATTCAAAAGGAGAGAGCTCCTGAGCTGAAGAAAAGGGCAGGAGAGGGCGTGGGGGGGTCAGATGTGTCTGTACATGCAAGCAGCATGGTTTGGACAGCTGCACTGCATTTCTGCTGGTCTATGGAACGGAGCAGACAATACTAAACTTGTTTTCTCTTTTTTCAATTTTTGGTATTTTTTCTATTCTTAATTTTTCATATATTTCTTTCTTCTTCCAAATTTTGCAGGCATGTATCTAGCAATAGGAATGACTGGTTGGTAGACATTATACTTACGACAAATACCGTGAAATTCATATTACTTTAAGTGAAATTCTGTATTGTCATTTTTTGTTTTACTACTACTTTTACTCCTATCTGTTTATCTATCTATTATTATGGCCAGCTCAGCCTGCCCTGAGTGTGGGGCTGGCATAGCAGGTGGCACTGGGGATCAAACCACAGTCCCTGAGGTTGTCTAAGCTTGCCTAAGCAGGCACTTTAGACCTGCTGAGCCATCTTGCTGGCCCCCAACTTTTACTCTCTTTAAAAAACAAAGTTTTTTCTTTAAAAACCAAGCATAAAATATTTCAAGCAGCAAAAACCTAAATTACATTGCATAAACCCAGCACCCTCTGCCAAGTTTCTAAGGCACAGTTCTGCAGGATAATACCAATCTTCACTTAGTCAGACTACCAGTTACTTTAATATGCACGTTTTACCAGTCGTATCATCTTTGAAATGAGTTCTCCCATCTGTTCTATGTACACTGATTGCTATTCAATTGTCTGTTTACTTTGTGCCATGTACTACGAATTAAGGATGTGAAGGTATCATACCTGGTATTATGTTTTATTATGTTTGTACTCTTTTCTTTCTTTCTTTCTTTCTTTCTTTCTTTCTTTCTTTCTTTCTTTCTTTCTTTTTTGAATTTGTGTTTTTCTGGTATCAGGGATCGAACTTAGTACCTTGCACCTTCCAGGAAGGTGCTTAAGTTGCTGAGCCATCTCCCTGACATCCCTGGTGTTATCAAGCTTGAAAGTCAGCAGTGCAGATACAGGGAGCGTTTTGTTACAGTTCCTGTAGTAGATACACCCCAGGGACTAGTGGAGTAGAGGGATGAGTGTGACTCATTTTTAGTAAGAGTTCAGGAAGGGGCTAGTGGCCTCGAGGGATGAGCAGAAATTTGCCACTCTAGAGAGAAGGAGAAGGGCTGAGGCTAGGGTTGGGGCTGTGGTTGGGGTTGGTGTTGGCTATATTGTTCGAGCGGGTACAGCCTTTTGGCCTCCACGTAGCTTCGTGTTGTCCTTCCTACCCTCAGCCACTTGCACCCCGTAAACTTCCTTGTCACTCCTCGTCAGAGCCTGGACCTGCAAACGCACCGGGCTTCCTGTCTGCTTCGCTCAGTCTAGACTTCACCCACAGTGCACCTCCTTTGAATTATTTTTTTTTCCATTTGCCTTTTGTGTCACCAACAAACACAATGGCTCCCTTGACCCGTCTTCTCTTTAGTGAAATAGGCAGCATCATCAGATGTCTCTGAAGTCCCCTCCATTCATAATGTACAGAGGCTGGAAAGAGAGAAAGCTAGAGCTTAACTGGATTGCCCGCCCCCTACAGGCCAGGGTGACTCACAAGCTTCTGTGCACTTTAAGAAAAACAATCTCGGAAAGGTTGAGCAGGTGCATTCGTGCTGCCACGAGAGAGCGTAGCTGACGCTAAGGAGAAGGCGAGGCTCAAGCACCAGAATGGAAGCCACGGGCAGCCTCTGTGCCAGCTTCTATGCTCCCCACCCACAGCCCTGGCGTTTGATCAGCCGGAAGGGCGGCAGCCCCGTCCTGGGTTTGCTTTACGGACAACTGATCGCCACACATCACGACTAAGAAACCCGTGCCTAGGTCCTCCTCCACTGAGGGGTGTAGACCCAGCGACACTACCGTAAGGAAGGCCCTTCTGCAGCAACTGCAAAACGCAGCGTCCGGGGGAGCGTTTCCTAGTTTGCATCCTATTTCTTGTCCTATTCTCTCCAGTGCTGATACTTTTAACATAGCAAGTTATCATCACGCATTCTGAAGAAAGAGAAGAAATGGGAATATTTCCTTAAAATCATAAGCGCCGTTAAGGGAAGTTGTATTGTAATTAAGGCACTCCAGGAAATGTCCATTATCTTCAATAATACTCTCCTTTGGACTCTGAGTCAGTCTTCACTCTGCCTCTGTTTGTGGAATAAGAGGTCAAAATCTCCATGTTTTTATTACAAAACTGCAAAGAATCTTGTCTGAAAATGCAAATTGCAAATGTAATGCAAATTGACAAATCATATATATATATATATATATATATATATATATATATTCCAAATTCACATAAAAATAACAAAGCCAAAGTCTCAGAAGAGCAGTGATGGGCTGGGGAGATAGCTCAGTGGTCTCAGTGCCTGCCTGACAAGCACAAGGTCTCAAGTTCAATCCCCAGTACTACATGCAGTGCTGGCCCTGGAACTGGACATGGTGGTACACACCTATAATCCCAGCACTAGGGAGGCCAACATAAGAGGATCACAACAAGTCTGAACAGCATAGCAAAACCTTGTATCAACCAAAACGAAGAAGAAGAAAAAAAGCACTGAGGGCCAGTCTGATAGCTCAGCAGACTAAAGCACCTGCTTAGACAGACGCAGGGGCTGGGATTCGATCTGTGGTGTGCCACGCCAGCCCTGCCTCCAGGGTGCACTGAGATAGGTATTTGAGACTGAGTATGGTGGTACACACCTATAATCCCAGCAGCTGGGGAGCTGAAAACAGGATCACTAAGAGTCAGATCTGTGTAGTGAGACCCTGTACACCCTGTGCTAAATACATAAAAAGGGGGGGGGGGTCACTATTAAGAAAGCTCAGAGAAGCCAGAGGATAGAGCACACAGGCGAAGACCTTGATTCAAGAACAAATTCTGGTCTTCAAATACTGCTGTTACTTGGGGCACAGCCTTAAACTGAGTTTCATAATGTGATCTGTTTATTCTCAGGCATGATACATATTCATTATACTAAGGGATTTGTGCAGGGAGCAAATAAAGTATTTACAAAATGGTATTTTCTACAGCCTTGGTTGTATTTACTGTTCTCTTCCCTTATCTGAGGACAGGGACTGAATTGCAATAAATAGAAGTAAAGATAAGTTTGGAGACAGCTTTGTGACTGTAAGAAGTGAGATCTTATGAAATATTGTATCCAGGAGAAATTCTGGAAAACTCTTTCATGGGTGTTCGCCGTGGTTTCTGGAGGGTGTCTGTGGTGGTCGTTTACAGAAGTCCAGGGGGGAACCACTGAACGGCACCAGAGCAGTGCGACCCTTCTCCCGAGGGCCCAGCTGTTGGCCCACACTGCAGGCCCCGGATGCTCCTTTCGCTGGTGCTGTGCATGGCAGCTTCAACCCACCAGCCAGCGTTCTCAGTCGCACTCCTGAGAAGTGACTCACCTGGTTGCCTCCGCTCTTGGGATTCACAAAGACAAGCAAGGGCTTCATGAGAGGCGAGGAGATGGGCTTGATCACAAAAGGGCGGCCTTTGTTTTCCTGCTGGGAGAAGCAAGAGGTGAGGTGAGCACGGGCCTTCAGCCCACGGAAGCAGCCCCCAAGCAGGCCGAGGGCTGAGAGCCACCGCCAGCCATTGCCACCACCCCAACAGCTCCCCACCTTGTGGACAAGGCCAGCCCTCCGCAGGACCATCCGCTGCTAGGGTGGAAAGGGTACCTCAACTGTCATTTGGTACAAAACATTCAACCACGCTTTTGGTTTTCCTCTCCGTGCTCTAAGACCCCTGGGAATGTCAGCTGTCTTGAGTTTACCCTCCCTTCTGTACTTTCTCGGCTTCCGTCTGATGCCATTTCTATACAAACACACATGCTCTGACTCTGAAGTGGCACAAAGCAGGTCTGCTGTGTGTTCATATACATTTATTTAGGACAGAAAATGTCCCCTGATAGTTAGAGGGCAGTGAACGAGGAAAAGAAGCAAAGGGTGGTGAGAAATACATCGCTTTCAGCTCTAGAAACCAAGCTGTCTTTCCCAGGGTCATAAGCTACAGACACTTACTTCGGCCCCTCTTTTACTGGCTTTTCTTTTAAAACTTGTTCTCTTCTTCTTCCGGTTTGAAGCCTTCAGGGAGTTCTGTAGGGGGAAGAAGGAGAGACTGAGCCCGGGGCCAACCGGTGGCGCGGGTCCATGCAGGGCCATGTGGCGGGGACGGCAGCACATGCTGTAGACTGCATGCTTCTCATGCTCAGACACTTCCAAGCCACTGCTCATGGGTAAGCCACAGACAGAAACCAGTCGAGTGCTTCAGAGTGAGCGACGGACCCCACCACATGGAGGGCAGGGAGCTGGGGCCCAGAGGCTCTCGTGGACTCACATAACAACACATGTTATACCTGCCAACCCTCCCAGTAAAAATGGAAGAATCCCAAATTCTCTGAGGGGCTCCAGTCTCCCGCCCAACCAGGTCCGTCTCCCGCCCAACCAAGTTCAAGTTCATCTCCTGGTATGGAGATCACCTATGTGGAAATGTAAAAAAGGAGGCCATTTTTCACGTGTTGCTTTTGCTTTTGTTTGCTTACATTTTTTTTTTTTTTTAATGGTCTGTTCTAGTCAGTTCCATAACATGACTCTTGACTGCTGAGGAAAGCCACAGTCTAGCTACCTTATGAACCCAGAAGTCAGGCTCAGCATAAGTGACTTAGAATCATGGGCTGGCAGTCCCTGCTTTTCCTCTGTCCCTCCAGCGGATTAGCTCAAATCTTCCCTCCCCTAATGACCTTCATTTCTCCTCACTGCAGGAGTGTCTCAAATTTGTTGAAATACATCACTCTATGATGCTTCTAAGAATGCTATGGACCTCAGCCTGCTAACTTCTTCCCATTAAGCATTTACTCTTAATAGCTGATACAGATACTTAGTGGAGAACCTTTTATAGAACGGTCACAACTTGCTGGTAGAAGACAAGGCAAAATCAAACTTCATTAGCAGAATCAAAACTTAATTGGACTGCAACTTCACAAAGGCACAATATTACTGACCATATTACAGATGTTTGACCAAGTGTTGAGAGCCTGAAATGCAGAATTCTTAGCTTAGAAACTCACATTGGTATGCACACTTGTTTGAGCAGTTAAGTCTTTAAAACAGCTTAAAGAAATTTAGGTACCGTTTATTCCACTTTTTAAAGTTCTTTTTTTCTTAAAGCATTCAAAATAAACTTTAGCTTACCAACATTAATACATGAAAGTTAAAAGAATTCAAACTACTTTGCTTTTATTTTACTTTTATTCTGATTTAGGTGAAAAAGTCAATGTGGGGGTCTCTTCACCAAGGATGAGGGAAAACATCTAGAACCACCATATGCACCAAGCTTTTCCTCCTGATCAAATCAGAAGAAAGTGTCTTTAGGACCTACAACCTCAGCAGTGAGGGTCCAGAAGCCTGGAGATGCTGTAGACTTCAGGTGAGTCCTCGCGTTCACTGTGGTCAACATATTCCATGAAATATGATCTCCGGGGTCTAAATTCCTAGCTAAATAGATGTTGTACAATGCCCGTGTCTCTTTTGCATTATGAAAGTGCACACTATATTTTGATAAATTTTAGTTCATGTAAAACATGGGGAAAAACGCTCTGGAGTCTTTAAAAATGTAACCAATTCCATGACCCAAGATAAAGGCTGGAAGCTAAAGCAAGCAGAACAAGGTATACAGCCAAGGTTTTAAAATGGTCATACCTGGGCCTCATCAAACGCTGTTTCTAAATCTTTTTCGAGTGAATCTCAAGCATGAATACATTTTAAAAGCTCTCTGGCTGATGCTATTCCACAGCTGGCCATGAGAACTTGTGTTGGAAACAAGAGTGAAGTGAGGAGATGCCCACAAGGAAGTAAAGCAGAAGACGGACAGGAGGGAGCACGAGTCTCGTCAACTTGGTTGGAATCCTCCCTCTCTCTGTTACTAGATCCAGGACCTTGGCCGAGTCAGTTACACTTTGCAAACTACTGTCAGCTCATTTGAAAATGAACCAATCATACCTACCTCTCAGGACAGTGGTGAAGTTTAAAGGAGAAAAGTGAGGTGGAATAGGGAGCTTGATCTCTGTCCCTCGGTAAGCAATGACTGCCGGAAAGGTTAGTTGCCCCATGCACGGCACCTGGCCTGAATCTTGGCCACAGGGTAAGGATGCTACCATTGTTGAACAAGGTGTCAACACCGCTACATCGCACAGCACCTTCTGAGCTTCTCCCGCTCATTGCTAGCTCCTTGGTCATTTTAGCTCTTTCGCTGCTCAGAGCACTGCAGGATGCCCAGTACGGGATGCCACTCTGGGCCCTCAAACCCTGACAGCATCAAGGAAGCTCTAAGAGACAGTTGTACCATGTGAGGCCAAGACCGTGTGCAAGTTTTCCACACTTGTCTGACCATAGTATTCAGGGTATTTCGGGTGACTGCGATGATAAAGCAGGTGCATGGGAGAGGGAGTTCAAAAAATACATGAACATAAGCACTGATATCCGAAAACAAGGCAAGTGAAGGCATCAGCCCTCTCAGGGAACAGAGGAGCACAGCGGCCTTCTTAGCACAGATGCAACCTCTCAACCCTGCTGCGACCGATGCATCAGCGACCTCCTTCACAGAACCAGAAGGGGGAAAGGTCAAGCTCTGACTGACTTACAGTAGCTGAGCACAGCTAGTGAGACCCCAGTGCACAGCTGCAGCATGGCCAAGCAGCAAGAATAAGAGGTGTGGAATTTCTCAGCACACCTCAAGATTCCCAAAGCACCCTTCCACCCATGTGTGAATATCCCCTGTCTACAAATACGTTAGTTCTCATAGACAATGGCATAATTCAATGAGGAGGAGATGGGTATGAAAGCATACGTGAGCTGTGTTCTGGCCATGAAAAGAAAATTCAGCCACGGAATTTGAGCTGCAGTGTCGGCTCAATACAGCAGCAAGGTTCAAGAAGATTAGCATGCTTTTCAAGAATGTAGAAATGATGTGATAGGAAGAGTTATTGTGAAGCCTTGTTGTCTACAGAGGCAAGAGACCTGTAATACTTAGCCTGTGTTCGGAAACAAAGCCAGTCTGTTACATCAAGGGCAGCTAGCTGAATGGCACAAAGGGCTCCTTTTGCAAGATCAACACTATCTGAAGAGAGCTGTCTGCATTTTTCTCATTTCAACTGGAGTCACCCCATACACATTCTTTGGCTGCTCTTTCATTAAGACCAAGAAAAAAAAAAAAAAAATAGAGGCTTTTTGTTTCCTTTGGCCAAGTATCTGGGCAATCTTACCTTGCCACAAAAGTAATCCTACCCAAAAAACCCTTGTCAATCTGCCTCCTTCCTGGGGTGTGAATTGGTACTTATGGATGAATTACTCAGCAGTCAATGAGAGTTTAGCTCTTATTACTCTTGAGGGATTTTTTCCAGGATATGGAACCATGACCAACTAGTTGTAATGAGATCTAAAAAGCACAGCCCTATCACTCCATCAGCCCAAAGGAAGTCTTACCCACTCTATCCTGCATAAAGCTCTGACACATCATAGACTGGAGAATTCTTGCCTACCCAAGAATGCTTCCTATCTGCCTGAATTGCACAACTAGAACAAAGACTATCGTGAGGCAAGTGAAAGAATAAAGAAAACTCACCCTACCAGCTCAAGATTGTGAGAGCTCCAAAGAGGCCTATTTTGTTAGAACACAAGAAGCAAAGGAACTGCTTGAGCAAGTTTGAGGAATCATGTTATCTGTGGCATAAAATTAGATATTTCATAGGTGCCCAGCCCTTCAAGGTTATTGAACCGTAAGAGATTTAAAACTTGTGGGTCAGAAGGATTACATGCAGCACTGTTCTTACGGAGCATTTTAGAATCTATTTACATACCTATCAGGAGGGAGATGGATGTGTAGACATTGATTCCTCCATAGTACAGGCTACAGACAGTAGTTTAAAAAGTGACTATGTCTATCTGTACTTACGTACTTCTGCCCAATTCATTTTGCATTAGGAAAGCCAATCATAAAGCATTCTGAGCAGAGTGCTGCTGTGTAGTAAATGCGTGCTTCCCTATGCACACAGTGGCTCTGCATGTTTTTACGGATGCACCTCCACGTATGTACACTCAGAGTAAAAATTCCACCGAGAAATGCAATGGAACTTCTGTTGCACCATTCAGGTCGCAGTTATTCTTTCAGCACCTCACACTAGTGAGATAGTACAGCATTTGCACGCGTGGATTTTACTTACCAGTACAGCCTCCAGTTGCATCCGTTGATCTACAAAAACCTCACATTTATCTCTTTTTTATTTTGAGAAAATTAATGGCAAAATAGTATTTATTGAAATATTTTTAAAATTTTAGGGCTGGGGAGATAGCTCAGTGGTCTAAGCACCTGCCTGGAATGCCCAAGGACCTGGGCTCAGTCCCCAGTACCACAAGCTATGCCAGCTCCAGAATGCTATGCAAGCCATGCTGGCCACCAAAACCAGGCATGGTGGTACACGCCAGTAATCCCAGCACTGGGGAGGCTGGGGCCAGGAGGATCATTACAAATCAAAGCTGCATAGTGAGACCCTGTACCAGATAAAATTAAATGAGTGAATAAACAATAAAATGACATTTTAAACATGGACTGTAAATTTTGATCATGCTCCCTGTGCCCTTATTTGATACCCTGTGCTCTTCAAAGTCAACAGAACATGACAAGGGGTAACCCTCACTGAGCGTTCCTAATGAGTCAGGTGCTATGCGATGTGCGTTGTGAGCTAGGACCTAGCATGACCTACACTTTGAGTGCAATAAGCTAAAATGGGAGGGCTAAGCTGCTTGACGTTGTATGAATCAGTAACTGGCAGACCAGGGTTCAGGACCTAGGCAGCGAGGCTTCCAATGTCAGAGCTCCAAAATGCTTGCGCTGTTCTCCCCCAACTCATCCGACATGAGTTCTTCAGGAGAATACAGTTCACTGATTAGCTGGCACAACAGTTTTGGAATCCACAGCAAAAGAAATCACCAAAATGTTTAGAGCTATGTGATATAATCAGGTACACCATTAACAATCTGATTTTCAAAATTATTATTCGATTTTCAAAATTATTATCCTGGTTTCCAGCCTGTCTCAAGCTATGTAATAAGTTTACGAGCGTAGCCAATGTATTTGACTTTTCTATGTCTCATTCCCTCAGCTACTGAGTGGAAAAAATAGGATACTTGCTTATAGGTTCCTAAGATGATGCGTTCACATGTACTTATCATACACGTTCCTAATACATGTAACACACTTGGTAAGCATTAGCTGGCATCTTCCCTATTTTTACAGTCTTCTCAATCCAACAAGAAAAAAAGTGAATGATGAATGATAAATTTGGACTGTAACATCCAGACTGTGTTCTATAAATGCCACCTCCTATTAAAAAGTAGCAAGTTTCTCTAGAGAAATTGATGATTCTAGGTATGGGCACAAAACATACAAGATGATTATGGGAATGATGTCAGTCATACAACCAAGGAAGCTACCACAACTTCCTGATTCATGGTAAGAGGTAGAAGCCACTGGAAAGAGAGCAAAGATGAAGGAAAATGAAGAAGGAGAAGAAGAAGAAGAAGAAGAAGAAGAAGAAGAAGAAGAAGAAGAAGAAGAAGAAGAAGAAGAAGAAGAAGAAGAACAAGAAGAACAAGAAGAAGAACAAGAAGAAGAACAAGAAGGAGGAGGAGGAGAAGGAGGAGGAGGAGGAGGAAGAGGAGGAGGAGGAGGAAGAGGAGGAGAAGGAGAAGAAGAAGGAGGAGGAGGAAGAAGAAGAAGAAGGGGGAGGGGAGGGGAGGAGGAGGAAAGGAAGAGGAAGTGGAACAGGAGGAGGAAGAAGCTTGAATTGAAATGTACTGTGTTTACATGCATCCATCTGCATAAGATCTGTGAGGATTACAACGATACTCTGTAAAAACAACCACAGTAATTCTTAGATGTTGCTAAGACATCACCATATTATTATGGAAATTAACCAATTAAGGTCCGTCAGCAAACATTTGCCATGTATTAGTAATAAAGGAAAGATCTTTTTATAGAAAAATCAACACTGAAAGGAGAAAAAGAATCAGCATCAGAAAACCACCCTTTGCTACTGTTAGGAAATAATAGGGGTTGGAAGGACTCATTAATGATGACACAACAGGCAACAGGCTTTGATGAGCATATTAGGATAATAGTTGCCACTCCCACAGAATCATTATGATATCACTAATACTGAAATGCCCTGACATTATGCTGATTTGATGGAAATACATATAAATATACAGCATCGCCCATGCACTCCTTTTTTCAAAGTTAAACCTGAACCTAAGGTGCTATGTATAAATTTTAGCTTACATGATATATCAATAACAAGAAAATCACTTTAAAACATAATATGACTGTAATAAGACACAAATCAAAGTATAGCAACTTCGACAGTAAAAGTAACCCAAATTATTCAACATACATATGACATGAAAAATTTGAGACAGTGCTGTAAATTTAAAAGAGACGTAAAGTATAGTCAATGAAAGGCAGTTTGAGAGTTTGGATTTTGATTTGAAAAAGTTAACTGTTAAAGATAATTGAGAATGATTTACAAATTTTTAAAGAACAATTCACTTTGACGGGTGAGGCAAAGGTGCATATCATTATCTTTTCAAAATATGATTTAGAAAAATGAAATATTTATAGATTAAATTACATGCTAAGATTTGCTCTGACATACTCTCACAATAGTACGTGTTTGTGGGGGGTTCTCCATTTGAGTAGATGGTAAGGCTGGGAGGAAAGGGGGTGGTTAACTGGAGGTGCCAAGAGGTACCTGGTAGTGAATTTGTACTTTAAGAAAGAAGGAAGGAAGGGAGGAGGGAGGGAGGAAGGGAGGGAGGGAGGGAGGGAGGGAGGGAAGGAGGGAGGGAGGGAACAAGTAGAATAAGGAAGAAACAAAGAAATTCAAAAGGAGGAGAAAAATGTTGTGGCAAAAGATAAATGAAAATATGGCAAAAAAAAAAATGATTGTTACAGGAGAATCCAACACAAAACTTTTCATTTTATTAAAAACTTTTATGATGATTAAGCTTTTGTTTTAAATTTTAGAAAAGTAAGCTTACCACTCCTCTGTAGAGTGGACTCATCTTCCAATTTTTCGTAACTTTTCTGCTTCAAGCCTTTCAGAATCTCACACCACTAACTCATCCCACATACACTTACTAGGTTTTCCATCTAGAACACCGTTTGTGCTTTCACTTCTTATGACGAGGCCTGGGCATCACAATCCTTCCGCAGCCCCTCCCGAGACCCCTCCTCTCCGGTCCTGTTAGTGTCTCCTCACACCTTTTACCTCGGCCCTCTAACCTCACTGCCTCGCATCTGCAATGTTGGATGTAGCGCCCCTGCTAAGGGTGTTCTCTTGCCTGCTAGTCTTTCCCCTCTTCCATGATCTAAATCTCACCCATCTTTTTCAAAACAACAAATAAAATCCACATCCTCCTGAAGCTCCCCTAACCCTTAAAGCAACTCTAGTGATCTTCAGAGCGAAGATCCTGCGCTGTATCACAATGTTTAGAAGACTTTCTGGGCCTGGGGAGATAACTCAGTAGAATAAGTGCCTGCCTGGCAAGGGCATGGTCCTGAGTTCAATCCGTAGTACACAAAAGAATGAAGGAAGAAAGGACAGGAGGGAGGGAGGGAGGGAGGGAGGGAGGGAGGGAAGAAACTGGTGCATTCTGAGTTTTCAACAAAATAGTGTTTTTTTAACTGAGCTAATATACCATATAAAACCTCACAGAGGTCACTAAGTCACGGGATGAAATGAAAACAAAGAAGTAGACATGTTGAGGAGAATTAAAAATAAAAATTGGAATTTAGAGCACTTGAATCTCAGACAGTGGTGTGTATAAGTGTGACTTGCTTGGGCAACTTATTTGACATACCTTGGCACTTAATTTCAAAATGCAAAGTGAAGGACTTGACTCCCCTCTTCTAGCATGCAGATATCGTACTTGCTTCTGGAAAAACCCTCCCAAGGGCTTCCATGGATTATAATTTGGGAAAGTTACTCCTGAATGTTATTCATCAACAGAGACTAAATTCCACATGCAACACAAAGCAAAACAGTATTCCTGATTCACTAGTTTTTAAATAATATGGTGTCAATGAAAATGAACTGCCTGAAGACTTGGAGGATTCCAGGAAGTGGTCCCACCACATCTTCTAAAGATGCAGTGCAGTGTGACATTCCATGACTTCCTGCCTCCTAGTGGAAGTGCAGTCTCTTTCCTGGTGGTACTAAAAGTTCGCCATCCTTAGCTTGGGTTTTGCTGTCTAGGATGTACAGTGCAAGGAAAAAAACATTTTTTACTTAAGAGAATGAACTGGTCCAGAAACCACCATGCTTCCCAGCCTAATGAAGCTGGGTCTGGCCAGGATGGAATGACAGTGGGGAGAACGCATGTGGAGAAGAGGTACTAAGCCAACACAATCACTTGGCCATGAGCGGAGGGGTTGCTTCCCAGGTGAGCCTGGTGTGTGTACGAAGGGTCATGACTCACAGTCTTTCTTTCAGTTGGAAGTGGCAGAAATCTTAAGCAAACCATGAAGCCTGTACAAGCAGCCCTAAACAGACTCCCCAGGATCGCCCAGGCTGGAAGACAAGAGTGGCATAAGAATCAGCGGTACCCACCACTGGCACTCAGGGTCATTCAGGCCAATTGCTGTCAAAGAGAGTATCATTAGCACATGAAGGGAAGCAGACCTTCTTGCTCAGAAACTCTGCCTTCATGAGCGCGGGGCCGCTGGTCCCTTGAGGGAGCCCAGGGTAGTCAAGTAATGTGTCAGTGCGATGAAACTGGCAGCACCCGTGGAACCTACGGGATGATTGAACAGAGGTCGCAGGACCCCAGTAGTCAGGGGAAGAAAAGCAACTAGCAGCCGTTGATCTTTCTCTGTGCCGGCCCAGCAGCGTGAGGGTCCTGGCAGTTACCTGAGGTTTCTTCACCTTAATGATCCACGTGGGCGGAACAATAACAGCAGCGTGGGCCCCCAGGGAGCAGGGTTCCTCAATGTGATGCAGCATGAAGCACGTCACCTTATTGTGAAACTGCGGAGAAAAAAGGCTAATGAGAAGCTCTGGCCAGCTCTGCTGTGAGAAGGCGGAAGTGTATGCCCAGGACTTGCGCATGCGCAAGCACTCGCAGGCACGCACACAGACCCACCCGAAGGACGCATGCATCTCCTTACGATCCAGCTAGCCTTGGGAACCTAGAGACCAGAGTCCCCGTTCATTCCAGCACACCAACTTACCACAGCAGTTAAGAAATGAGCCTAGCAGGATGAGGCCCTCCAGAACTTTCTGACTCTTCGGTAGGATATTTACCTAGCGATGTTAAGAGTTCTGGGAGGCTCTAGCAATCTTGATTTTGCACAAAGTGTTTCCCTGGATCTAATGCTGGTTAGAGACTCAGATGATTAGGAATAATATGGAGAGAAAAAAAAAAAAGTAGAACACTGATGCCTACTGTCTGCCTCACCTTTTTCTGTCAGAGATGTTAACCTTCCCAGGTTAGACACACCAGGAAAAAGAGAGGATGTTTCTTCTGAAAATTCTTAATCCTAGATGTAACAAAGTTCCAGGAGGAGGTTGTTCCTATGGGACCCTAGCAACCCCTTTAAAAATCTGCCCTATTGTAGTTGGCATACCTAACATACATTTTGCTTTTGAAAGGAAGTGAGTCAATGCAGAGTAATGATCAACAGTACTTCAGTATGAGGGTCTTAACAAGACATCCCAGCTGCAAAGCTGGAACCAGAGCCCTTGGGCCAATCACACCAGCAATTCTCTTTCAACTAAAAAGCCACAGTGATATGCAGTAACGTTTATTTTCTAATAAACATAAAATCCAAGGATGCAATAATTAGGGACCTTAAATTTTAATCACAATGATTTTTGAAAAATTGAACATCAGCTTCTACTTGAATGATACTTTCTATGGCCACATAATTTATCGTTTTAATTGGAACAATTTAAGAAAGGGATCGCTAATAATAATAATAATAATAATAATAATAATAATATTGGAGTGACAGACAATAATTAGCACTGTCTCAGGAAAACTGGCAAATCCAACCACCCTAATTTTATTGTAAAACACCAGAGGCCTTGTTTTCTTTTCTGCATATCTTCCAGATCTGCTGTGATTGAGTGGCTAATTACTAATCAGCTAGTTAAATATAAAATACTAAATGATAAAATAATTAATAATCCTCCCTGCTACCCGTGATCTGCACAAAATATTTTTTAAAAAAAAATCGATACAGGGTCTCACTATACAGCTTGGACTCATAGTGATTCCCCTGTCTCAGCCTCCCCAGTGCTGGCATTATAGGTGTGCACCACTACACCCAGTTTCAGTGGCCAGCACAGTGTGCCTGGGGCTCCAGGGCTGGCATGGCATGCAATGCCCAGGACCCAAACCTGACCCTTGAGCTTGCTACATGGGTACTTAGACTGCTGAGATATATCCTCAACCCATGAAATATCATTTCAGTGCCTTTCCCCCAATTTGTTTTTGAACAAGAAAACCCTCAAACACATGATCCCTGTATTTCTAAAATAATAAGGTTCTCTGAATTTGCCTAAATCGGCCCTATCAACTGACAGTTGGATTAATCTGTGGACTAAGAGGTAGATTCAAGCCTGCAAGTTTTAAATGATGTTGGCCAGGCCTAACTACAGGAAACCCAGCCCTCAGCCCAGTGTTCTCTCTCCTGTCCCAGGCAGGGTCACATACTAGTTTGTTGGATAGCGACTCTCCTTGTTGAGATTACCAACACTATACGATATATAATTTAGCCTACATAGCAATCTGAGTCAAATATTTTGTATTTAGGATTCTTATAAAATTTATTTCTATAATGTGGGTATCTGAGATAAGCAAAGATATATGGAGCTGACCCATGGCCAGGAGGAAGTTCGGTCTTTATAGACTCAAGTTGGACACTAGGTCAATGAAGACAGCACACACACTTACCCTAATGTGAGGCTGCTTTCCTACTGACTGGCCCTGGATAAACCCTCTCGGCCCGGCATGGTAGCTACACACAGGAGGAGGCACAGCGTCTCTGAGCCCACCTGCTTACGATGCTGTTACTGCAGTAGGGTCTCACCGGGCTGAGAAGCCAGCATCATGGATAGCATTAGAGGACCCCAGGCACCAGACTAGCTGCTTCCTCCTCAGATGGGAACGCTGCCACTGAGGCCGAGGCTCACTGGAGCTAGCATGGCCTCAGATTTGTGAACACACTCTCGAACACACAGAGAGTAAGTAGAGGATAAGGAAGTGAAGAGAGATAAATATGTCAAGAACACACGATGTACCGGGATGGTGACACAGTGAGCACCCAGCCTCCCGGTGACAGGAGGATCTTCTGGGATGCGAGATCAGCTGAAAAGAATTATGCTAGTGAGATTGCTGTAATGAAACTGTCACCATGCAGATGGCTTGGATGCTCCAAAATGTCATCTTCTGAACTTTTGCACTTTGTATCAGTGGCCTATGGGGCAAATTCCATCTGCTTTGTGCAAGCAGAAGAAGTTACCTGCTAACCGTTAACCTAGAAAAACCACTACAGCCGGGCGTGGTGGCTCACGCCTGTAACCCCAGCACTCGGGAGGCTGAGGCAGGAGGATTGGTGCGAGTTTGAGACCAGCCTGAGCTACAAAAGTGAGCTCAAGGCCAGCCTCAACTGCATAGCGAGACCCTGTCTCAAAAAGACAAAAAAAAAAAAAAAAAAAAAAAAAAAAAAAAAAAAAAAAAAAAAAAAAAAAAAAAAAAAAAGAAAAAAGAAAAAGAAAAACCACTACACCCTTTGACTTAAGGATCTCTGAGTAAGGAAGGCGTGATAGGTCCCAGTTATATGGTCATTCAAAAGGACAGAGGCCAGCAAACATTCTCTATAAAGACCTTGTAGTAATTGTTTTCAGCTTCTGAGTCCTTTGTTTGTGTTGCAATTACTCAGCTCACCCAAAACAGCAGGAAAGTAGCTCCAGATAATCCATAAATGCAGAAACAACCACAGATAATATATATAAATAATTTGGGCATAGCTGTGTTTCGATAAAGCTTTATTTGTAAAACTAAGTGGTAGCAGGGGGCCTGACAGGATGGCTCAGTGGTCTAAAGCACCTGCTTAGGAAAGCTTAGGCGGCTGCAGGGACTGCAGTTCCATCCCCGGCACCACATGCTGTGCCAGCCCTGCCCTCAGGGCAGGGTGAGCTAGCCATAAAATAAATGAATAAACAAAACTAAGTGGTAGCTCCGGTGTGGGGGACACCATTTGTCAATTTCCAAGTTAGAGTTAAGGAAAAAAAACAGGCAGCAAAGCAACTGAAAAACCAGAGCCTCTGGTTCATACATAGAGTTAGGTGCCAAAAGGTGGACAGAAAAGGCAGACAAAAGAGAAGAAAGTAAATGAGAAAATGATTAGCTCTTAATGAACAGATGTGAACTATAAGAAAGAAATGCATTTCAAATAGTGTAAAGACAACACCACCACACAAACATGAAGACAGCAAGATGCACTCATTCTTCATACTTAGTCCCATAAAATGTCACTCAAGCCAGGCACAGTGGCACATTCCTGTAATCCCAGCACTGAGGGGGCTGGGGCTGAAACAAGGGCATTGTCACAAGTTTAATGCCAGCCTAGGATAGATAGTGCACTCAAGGGTGGCCTGAACCATACGTAGAGACCCTGGCTCAAACACACAAACAAACAAACAAAACAAAGCAATCACTCACATCAAAACCAGAAGACCAGGGTGCCTAGCAGTCCGTGCTAGAGACCTCTCATGATGCCCAAGCCTTCCTCCTAAGGTTGCCCCTTCCCATTACAGGAGGAGCACTTGATGGTTTAGTGGGAAAGGAAAGAAATAGTGTAAGAGTGAGAAGTCCTGGATTCAGTCCAAGGAGAGGATTTTCTGGTCTTTGATCCCAGTCTTCAATGTATTAAAAAAGAAAGGATGAACATATCTCTAGAATTTCTCCTGGAGCATACATATTAGTGTTCTATAGCTTTCCTATCTTCCCTCCTCCAAAGAACCTAGCTGAGAGAAGTAACAGGATAACTATGACTTGTACACAGGAACTCAGTCATTGACAAAAGCCTGTTCCAAACTCGTGTGAACCTGCACTGTTTTATTTCATTGCCAACTTACCGCCTGCTTGCACCAGGAACAGCTGATAGCCACGATCTCTTTACTGTGGAAGGAGAACTTTTGCTGGAAGCCCTGGGATATTAGGATGAGAGACAGAGAATTTTAAAATCACTTCAGTCACCGCAAACCTTTGTCCCCCAGAACAGCAGTTCAATAAAATGAACTATCGCCCATTACTATGGCAACCAACACTGAGAGCGCCACGCTCAGAGCTGTGCTCTGCACGTTCCGCCACACAGTGATTTTCTACTTCTGAACCAAGGTGTGAGAAAACAAGCACTCGAATCTCCTACAGCACTAACTTCTCTGGGTCGGCCGCATAAAACACAAAACCTTTTCAAAAATAGATATTTCTACAAATCAGACCCGCATGTTCAAACATTGCACTGCCTTCTTCGTGTGAGAATTTGAAAATGAAAATGGCATCTGAAGGGTACAATAGATCGTAGGAAAAGGGAATGAACTTATTCAAAAGGAAAGAGTTACTGAGTGGAGGACAAGGACAGGAGAGGGACGGGGAAAGAGACTTATCGATGCATGTAAGCAGGATGGGTGGCACAACTGTACTGTGGATTTCTGCGGGTCTGTGGAAAGGAGCAGGCAATGCTTAATTTATCTTGTCTGCTTTTTTAGTTGCTTCTCCTTTTTCCCTTCTTATGTATTTCTTTCACATTTTCTTTTTTCTTCTGATTTTGTGTGGATGTGTCTGGTAATATAAATAACTGACTGAAAGGCATTACAACAAATGCTGTGAAATTCTGTGTCACTTGTGATTTTTCTGTTTTAATACTATTTTGTACTCTCTTTAAAACAGTAAAAATTAAAAAGCTCTTAAAATACGTTTTTGAGATAATTCTCATTACAAACAAAGGAAATGTCACTGTGGGTTCTACATGATATTGGTCTTTTGT